>VZQC01002583.1:1016048-1152125 GCA_009823505.1 Rhizomys pruinosus | reverse complement strand
GTGCTAGGATTAAAGGCGTGCGCCACCACGCCCGGCTAGAGTAAGTTTTATTTATTTTTTTTTTTGAGACAGGGTCTCACTATACAGCCCTGGCTGGCCTGCAACTTGCTATGTGGACCAGTCTGGCCTTGAACTCAAAGAGATCTGCCTACCTCTGCTTCCAGAGTGCTGGGATTAAAGTTGTGAGTCACCATGCCTGGTCTCTTTTTAAATTAAAAAGTGTGTGTGTGTGTGTGTGTGTGTGTGTCCGTCCATCGTCTGTCTGTCTGCCTGCCTGTGTGAGTAGAGGCTCATACATGCGTGACCCTTATGTGAAGGTCAGAGAACAACTATCAGGAGTTGGTTCTCTCTTTCTACCATGTGGATCCATGGGCTAGAACTTAGGTCTTGGACTTGATAGCAAATGCCTTTACCTGCTGAGCCATCTCTCTCGCCCAGGACTAAGTTACTGAGAGCAATAATGACTGAGTCCTCTGAGATGCTAAGGACTGAGTTTCTACAGGTGCTGAGGCCTAGATTAAAAAAAATCGCAGGGCTGGCCCACATATATATTCTCTCTCTCTTGCCCTATGAGGTCAAGATTGGGGCCACCTCCCCTACCAAGTAGACATTCACTACTCCAGTCCCTCTGTTCACTGTTCACATGTGCTACCCTAGAGGACTCAGCACAGAATGAGCTACCTGTTCTGTGTCTGTGGTTCACTAGGCAGGCAGACACAGGAAAGAATAGTCTGAGCCGGGCGTGGTGGCACACGCCTTTAATCCTAGCACTTGGGAGGCAGAGGCAGGCGGATCTTTGTGAGTTCAAGGCCAGCCTGGTCTACAGAGTGAGTTCCAGGCCAGCTGGGGCAACAGGGAGACCCTATCTCGAAAAGACCAAAAATAAATAAATAAATAAATAAATAAATAAATAATAAATAAATAATAGTCTGGTGTGTGATAGATGGTAACAGATGGCTGGAGAAAGAGATGAGGTGAGAAATAGAGGCCTCATGAGTTGTGAGGACACAGAGCAGGCAGAAAGAGGTGAGAAGGCAGTGGGCTAGAGTAGGTACAGCCTTGTGCAGCAGAGGTGGCCTCTGTGTTGCACACTGTGGTAGGACAGGAGGGTCCCCCTGTGGACAGTGAAACTTAACAGTGTTTAAGGGCCCAGAGGACTGGCCAGGGAGATAGAAGTGACTTTAGGATAGGTGGGACAGGCTTGGTGGGGGAAGTGAGGTCTACATGCCTTCCATGTGTAGATGGGATGCAGCCATGTATGTGCACTGTGGAGCCAGACCTGGTTTGGAGCAGGGTGGCAGCTGTGTGCACAACTGTCTCATTTGACTTCCTTGACCTAGAGGATGTAGAGGTGTAGAGCCAAGAGCAGAACTGCCCAGCTCTGTCTGGTTCTCTGTTCCTGACCATCAGGAGAAAGATTCCCTGGATATGTATCTCATCTACTGTGGGGGCAGGGAGGGGTGGCCTATGTCTATAATGGAGTACTAGGGATCACAGCTGAACTCTGGGCCCTGGCCACTGTGTATGGCCTGTAGGGTTGAGGTGGAAAGGACCAGGGATGATAACATGACTCTAGCAGCTGTACTT
Organism: Rhizomys pruinosus; assembly: GCA_009823505.1. NCBI lineage: Eukaryota > Metazoa > Chordata > Mammalia > Rodentia > Spalacidae > Rhizomys > Rhizomys pruinosus. Next base: position 1,150,538 of record VZQC01002583.1, on the reverse strand, counting down.
GACTTCTTCACTCTTCCTGCCTGTGTATAATGTTAGGGTGATTATTAGAGGTGATGTCACCATTCTATAGGTGAGAAAATTGAGGCACTGAGGGGGCTGGCCACATTGGAAATGGGGTTAGTGGGGGCTGAAGAGATGGCCTAGCGGTTAAGAGCGCCGACCGCTCTTACAGAGGACCCGGGTTCGATCCCCAGCACCCACATGGCGGCCAAGAACCGTCTGAAACTCCAATTCCAGAACTCCAGTTCCAGGGGCACCCTCTTCTGACCTCCGTGGCATTGCACGACACGGGTGCACAAACTTGCATGCAGACAGTACATTCATACACATACAGAAATAAATAAAATTAAAAAAAAAAAAAAAGAAATGGGGTTAGTGTCTGCCTGATCTTGAACCCCAGTCTGGCAAGGTCTGAAGCTCTAGGACTCCAGTGTATGGGGACAGCCCTGTACCTACCCTGGGTATCCTGGAGTTTTGGGAGCCCACATACTTTTCTGAATGTAAAGCCTGATGGATAGGGATCCAGGGGTCTTGGACACTTCAGGTACACTGGCTAGCCCTGGCCCAGTCACTCCTAGCCCACAGCAAGTCAGTTCTAGTCACTAGGGTCTGTGCTCATGTCACTGCGTCATCTACCACCACAGTCCCCAACCTCAGGCTGCCCAGCTGTCCTCCAGCCACCTTTTGCAGATCCCCAATTGGTGATGCTACCCATGGGTCTCTCGTGTACCCCTTGGAGCCTTCATGATAGGTCCAGTTCATGAAACTGTTCTCACTTCTAGCCAAGCAGATTTCTCAGTGCTAAAAAAAACAAAGCAAAACCAAACAAAAATCTCCACTGTGGTGTTTTGGTTCGAGGCAAGGTCTGTCTATGTAGATCAAGATGGCCTAGAACTAGACCAGGCTGGCCACAAACTCACAGCAATCTTCCTGCTTCTTACAAGTGCTAGATTTGCTGGTGTGTGCCACCACACCCTGCAAAGCATGTTTATCTATCTGAAATTCCTACATGACTGGATGATGGCCTCTTTTCTTCCTGGCATCCCTTGGGCTGACTTGCTGGAGCAGTCTAGGGGCTCTCTGGAGGAGGTGGCAGGAATGTGTTTGGGAAGGGGAGGGATTATAGGTATGTGAAGTGGGGGAAGCAAAGCAGGCCTGGCAGTGGGGTCACTTTAGGTGTATGTATGTGTGTAGTGTGGGGACAGAGGCAGATACTACTGAGGATAAGGGCTGGGAGCTGATGGCAGGTTAAGCAAGACTCAGGACCAGTGGGCCATGAGGGGATAAGGGCCACATCTCAACCTACTTGCCAGCCAGAGAAATTGCTTTACTTGGCTACAGGTACCTGGAAACACACAGTCCTGGGACTCTGGTGCTGTAGGGTCCCTGTCATTCTGCCCTTGTGTTGCCAGCTGGAACATGGGCTCAGGCTATGCCATCTATGTGTCCAGGACCAAAGGACGTACCATACATTGTACTCCTCACTTCCAGCCTTCGAATTATCTCCTGAGCCAGTTTGCCTACTCAACCCCTCACATGGCCCTTTCCTCATCAGGTTTGGAAAAGCTCAACCTGTCTGGATCCTGCCTGGGATCTCCCTTCTCTTTCCCCCTCCCTCCCTGTATAGCCTTCACCCTACTGGATTGGTTCATCCCTCAGACACCTTGTTTGTTGAGAGTAAATGAAGCCCTAAGAACCCAGAACCCAGCCCTGCTGTGGACAGAGACCACAGCACCCACTTCCTTTAATCTGCTCCCTTTATCCTATCTGTGAGCATTTCCTAAAAATGCATAGCTTGCTGGGGGCTGGAGAGATGGCTCAGCGGTTAAGAGGCCAACTGTTCTTGCAGAGGACCTGGGTTCAATTCCCAGCACCCACATCTTGGCTAAGAACTGTCTTTAAGCGGGGCGTGGTGGCGCACACCTTTAATCCTAGCACTCAGGAGGCAGAGACAAAAGGATCTTTGTGAGTTCAAGGCCAGCCTGGTCTACAGAGTGAGTTTCAGGCCAGCTGGGGCTACACGGAGACCCCATCTCAAAAAAAATTAAATAAATAAATAAAATTGATAAACAAACAAAATCTGAATCTTAGCCAGGCATGGTGGTGCATACCTTTAATCCTAGCACTTGGGAGGCAGAAGCAGGTGGATCTTTGTGAGTTCAAGGCCAGCCTGGTCTGCAGAGTGAGTTCCAGGACAGCTGGGGCTACAGGGAGACCCTGTCTCGAAAAGACAAAAAAAAAAAAAATCTGAACTCTTAAAAAAATGCATAGCTTGCCTTGGGTTGGTGCTGCATGCTAACACTTAGAGGCTGTGGCAGGAGGATGGCAAATTTGAGGCTAGCTTGAACTTCATATTGAGACTCTATTTAAAAAACAGTTCCAGGGGAATCTGACACCCTCTTCTGACCTCTGTGGCATTGCACTACAATGATGCACAAACCTACATGCAGATAATACATTCATACACATAAAATAAATAAATAATAAAAAAACAACAAAGAACCAGGCATGGTGGCACAAGCCTTTAATTCCAGCATTAGGGAGGCAGAGGCAATGAGTTCAGGGCCAGCCTGGTGTACAAAGCAACTTCCAGGCCAGCTGGGGCTACAGGGAGACCCTGTCTCAAAAAGACCAAAAATAGGGAGGCAGAGGCAGGCGGTCTACAGAGTGAGTTCCAGGACAGCTGGGGCTACAGGGAGACCCTGTCTCAAAAAGGACCAAAAAAAAAAAAAAAAAAAAAAAAAAAAGACCAAAAATAAAGAAATAACTAAATAAAAATAAATAAAACCCCCCAAAATCAATAAAAATACTACAGGCAAGCATAGTGTCCCACGTCCATAATCCCAGCACTTAGGAGATGGAGGCAGGAGGATCAGAAACTCAGTTATCCTCCCCTATCTCACTAGTTTGAAGCCAGCTTTGGCTACATGAGGCCCTGTCTCAAAAATTCAAACAGGGCTGGAGAGATGACCTAGCAGTTAAGAGCACTGGCTACTTTTACAAAGGACCCATGTTCAGTTCCCAGCATCCACATGGCAGCTCACATGCATATGTAACTCCAGTTCCGGAGGCTCTGGCCTCTGAGGGCTCCTGCAGGCACATGTTGTATGAACGCTCACCCAGGCTCACACACATATGCATATAAAAAAATTGTGGCTGTGCTTGTAGAGGAACTGCATTCAGTTCCCAACACTTACATGGTGGCTAACAACCATCTATCTATAACTCCAGTTCCAGGGGATCCAGTGCCCTCTCTGGCCTCTGCTGGTGTTTCATGACATGGATGCACTTACATAAATGGAGGCAAAACACTCATATGCATTAATAGAAGTAAATAAAAAATTATAAAGTTCTTGCCGGGTGTGGTGGCGCATGCCTTTAATCCTAGCACTTGGGAGGCAGAGGCAGGCGGATCTTTGTGAGTTCAAGGCCAGCCTGGTCTACAGAGTGAGTTCCAGGACAGCGGGGAGCTACAGGGAGACCCTGCCTCGAAAAGACCCCCCCCAAAAATGATAAAGGTCTTTACTACAACAACAACAACCTTAAACAAAACAAAGAGAAGAACCCACATGGCCACTGACACCCTCCATAACTCCAGTTCCCAGAGATCCAGTGCCCTCTTCTGACCTCTCTGGGCATCACACACACATAAGTTCTTCCATACATTCACACAAAACACTCAGAATCATAAAATAAAAATAAATAAACAATTTAAAAAGAGAAAAAGAAAGAAAGAAGAGCATTACTTGCTTTAGTTGATTTTCACTTTATAAACTGTAGCATTGCCAGGTGTGGTGGCACAGCCTTTAATCCCAGTCCTGGGAAGGCAGAGGCAGGAAGGTCTCTGTGAGTTCAAGGCCAGCCTGTTCTACATTCTACATGGGGAATTCAAGGCCAGCTAAGGCTCCATAGTGAGACCCTATCCAAAATGAAAAAAGAAAAGACTTTTAATTTTTTTTGAGAGAGGGTCTTTGTATGGAGCCTTAGCTGGCCTAGAATTTAAAGATCTTCCTGCCTCTGCCTCCCAAGTGCTGAGATTAAAGGAGGAGGCTTGCAATATCACACCTGGCTTCTAGAGGCTCCTTTCCTTCCTTCCTTCCTTCCTTCCTTCCTTCCTTCCTTCCTTCCTTCCTTCCTTCCTTTCTTTCTTTCTTTCTTTCTTTCTTTCCTTCCTTCCTTCTTTTTTTTAGACAGGGTCTCCCTATAGCCCCAGCTGGCCTGGAATTTGCTATGTAGATCAGGCTGGCCTCAGTTTCACAGAGATTCACCTGCCTCTGCCACCTGCATGCTGGGATTAAGGTGTGCGCCACCATACCTGGCTAAGATGTGTCTTCTTGGGCTGGAGAGATGGCTCAGCAGTTAAGAGCGCTGACTGCTCTTGCAGAGGACCTGGGTTCACCCACATGGTGGCTAAGAACCATCTTTAATTCCAGTTCCAGGGGAATCCGACGCCTCCTTCTGATCTCCACAGCATTGCACAACACGGGCGCACCAACCTACATGCTCATACACATTAAAAAAAAAAAAATACATGTCTTCTTAAAAACAAGCTTGGCTGGGCATGGTGGTGCATGCCTTTAATCCTAGCACTTGGGAGGCAGAGGCAGGTGGATATTTGTGAGTTCAAGGCCAGCCTGTCTACATAGTGAGTTCCAGGACAGCTGGAGCTACAAGGAGACCCTGTCTCAAAAAGACGAGAGAGAGAGAGAGAGAGAGAGAGAGAGAGAGAGAGAGAGAGAGAGGGTCTAGCGAGGCATGGTGGTGCATGCCTTTAATCCTAGTACTTGGGAGCAGAGCCAGGCAGATCTCTGTGAGTGCCAGGACAGCGGAGCTATAGGGAGACCCTGTCTCAAAAAGATCAAATATTAGTCTAAGAGGCACACACCTATAATCCCAGTAGTCTGGAGGTTGAGGCAGGAGGTTATGATTTGGATGCTAGTTTGGGCTATAAAAAGAGAGCCTATATCAATCAGCCAATCAGCCAATCAGCCAATCAGTCAATCAGTCAATCAATCAATCAAAGAGGTTTCATGCAAGGGGTAGAAACTCAGAGGTAGAATACCTTAGCATTTGTAAGACTCTGGATTCCTTCCCTGATACCAACAAACAAAATAAAACAAAAAAGAAAACTAAGAATATTACATAATTTGCTTAATTTAAGCTTTCAAATTAATCCCTACCTGAGGGTTCCAAGGCACATAAACAAAATCACTCTGGATAGGTTTTACTTGAAGTCAAGGTTTCTTTTCTTTTACTGTATAAACACCTAGACTAAATTCTGTGGACCAATCATGAATTGACTAAATCAGGACACAAGACATTTCAGAAGTATTCAGGTGCTAACATGAACTATCGTACACAGACCAGAATAAAACAGATAGCACCTTTCCTTCAACCAAACCTCCTTCCTAACGAGAACATTTCTCTAAACACAGCTCCCCGTCTCTTCCTTTCACATCTACTCATATGGTTTCATGATTCATTTCCCAAGTTCAGTTCTATAACTCAAATATTTCTATTTTGCTTTTTTCTCTTTGCCTCAAATTCAACAAACCTAAAATAAAACCAATTTCAAAATCCTGGAGTTGGATGAAATCCCAGGGGACATCTAATCTTGACTTTAAAGGCTACATGAATAGCTTCCATAAAGCTTCCAAGAGAGAAGGGTTCTCTAATCTCTCCTTTTACACTTCCAGGCTGAGGGAACTCCCCCTGTCCTTGGACAGCCATTTTGGATGAGTATTCTATGTCCACTAGCTTTTCTCAGCTTTTGTATCATCTCTCCAGTTCCTANGAGAGAGAGAGAGAGAGAGAGGAGAGAGAGAGAAGTTTATTCAGTGTCCTGCACTGCCCTGCTAGCTCCTGTAGCCACAGCTCAGGAAGATATTCTTGCTGCTTAGCACTTTTAGCCACAGATCCATGTCCTTTTCCTATTCTGATCTCTCAGGATCCTGTGTAGCTTTTAATTACCATCTTCTAGCCCCTCTTAGGATCCTTCTTCCCCCTTGTCCTGGTGACATCCCCCAGAACTTGTCTGAGGTCTTTTCATGGTGGGCTAGATGACAGGCTTCAGGGAGCAGGACCACGGCCCATCTCCATATCCTGTTGGGCATTGGATGCCCAGTGACACCAGGAGGAACCGCAGCCTTTCTCACAGGAATTGGGAGTAATGCTGGTACCCACTTTGTTTTTCAGCCCACAGCCTTCTCTAGGTGCTGAACGTAGCCCACAGTGAGGACAGATGTAAGCCCATCACTTGGAAGATCTGGGATCCTCACTGTGGCCCAGTGGGGAACAAGCTGGAAAATTACAGTTCCTTCAGACTCCACTCATGACCATCAACAGTGGGAGACGAGTCTGTTCTGAGCCCTCTTTCTAGGTCCTCAAGGGTAGCCAGGCCAGGCCAGGCCATAGGGTTAGCATTTCCTGATTTAAACCCAGTGAAAAATGTTGCCCAAGTTCATGTGGGCCATCAGCAGGGTACAAGTGCATCTCTGGTGTCCATGGACTTTGGGATCTTTGGAGTCTTAAAAAATATGCAACTTGGGGCTGGAGAGATGGCCTAGCGGTTAAGAGCGCCGACCGCTCTTACAGAGGACCCGGGTTCGATCCCCAACACCACATGGCGGCTGAGAACCGTCTGAAACTCCAATTCCAGGGAGAACTCCAGTTCCAAGGGAATCCGAAGGCCCGCCTTCTGACCTCCGCGGCATTGCACACGACACGGGTCACAAACCTGCATGTAGACAGGACATTCATAAACATACATAAATAATAAAATTAAATAATAAAAAAAAAAAATGGTACCTCCTTAAAAATTAAAAAAAAAAAAATATGCAACTGCAGCTGGGCGTGGTGGTGCAAGGCTTTATCCTAGCACTTGGGAGGCAGAGGCAGGCGGATCTTTGTGAGTTCAAGGCCAGCCTGGTCTACAGAGTGAGTTCCAGGACAGCTGGGGCTACAGGGAGACCCTGTCTCGAAAAGACCAAAAAAAAAGTATGCATTTTCTGGCTGTGGTGACACACACCTTTAATCCCAGCACTCAGGAGGCAGAGGCAAGTGGATCTCTGTGAGTTAAAGGCCAGCCTGGTCTACAGAGTAAGCTCCAGGCCAGCTGGGACTAAAGGGAAACCATGTCTCAAAAAGATAAAAAGAAAAATAAGTATGCAATTGCAGGGTGTGGTGGTGCAAGCCTTTAATCCCAGCACTGGGATGGCAGGGGCAGGTGGATCTCTATGAGTTCAAGGCTAGCTTGGTCGAGCTACAGGGAGACCCTGTCGCAAAAAAAGACCAAAAAGTATGCAATTGGTGCATCCTGGCCCTCCTTACCTCTCCAGCTGTCTTGAGGTTGCTATCTCTTCACCTATCAGCTGTACACGGGAGTCCCTTCAGTGACATCTTTGTAAGCCATTGTCTGCCACTGTAGAAATGGTGCTGTCTGTCTGTCCTCTCCTCCGGGAGCTTCTTGGTGTTTCCAAACAGACTGTTCTGAGTGTCTCACATCTGTCATCTGCTACTCACTGCCATTCTCTCAGCCTTACCTGTACCTGGAATTACCTATTCGTGGACTAGCTTCTGGAAGTCCAGTCTGCAACTTCCTAACCCCCTTAGATGCTAGAGTACCTGCTCAGAGGTTGCAGGAAGAGGCCTGGGAGAGGCTGACATGCACTCTGCCAGCCATCTCTCCTATTTTTCTCTCTGCCTCCTAGGGTGAAGAGAGACTCCAGATCCTAGTGGGGTCAGAAAGGGACAACTTCCCACTGATGGAAATGGGTGCTTGTGAGGTGAGTCCGCTCAGACCTCCCAAGCTTGACTCTTCCCTCAGTCATTGCTCTGCTTGTCTTATGCTTGGTCCTGCTTCTATACCTCCTCACATACCATGTCCTGCCCTGGGTTCCCACCCCATACCATTTCACACCCCGTGTCCCGTGTCCTGTGTCTGTCCTATACCTTCTTCCTGTAGGCAGAGGCCTATGACCACTGGGACTGTGTCCTGGTAGCTGATCTTCAGACCCAGCAACGAGAGGAGCAGGTTCAGCGGCAACAACGGTTCCTAAGGAAACTGGAGAGCAAGGGCTTCCACTTCAAGGTGGGCTGGTGTGCATCAGGGGCCAGGTCTTGAGCCAGAGGCATGTGTGGGGTGAGGTACCATGGCCTATACCCCAGGAACAGGGAACAGGCCATTGGCTGTGTATGAGATGGTCCCCTGTGGTTCCCCAGATGATGAAGGATGAGAAGAAGGTGTTCTTTGGGATCCGAGCTGATAGTAGGATCTTTGACCTGTATCGTACTCTCCTCATGGAGTCTGATGATCCTGGCCCTGGAGTCAATCTGGCCAGGTGGACTTGGATCCCAGTTACCACAAGGTGAGACTGTGTCCACAGCAAGAGACTGTGTCCCTTGCCCTGCCTGAACATGAGGCCAGGAGGACCCTCACCTCATGTTCAGGCAGAGCAAGGGACATATCCAAGGCTCTGGCACTAATTTTTTTTTTTTTCTTTTTTGAGACGAGGTCTCCATGTAGCCCTAGCTGGCCTGGAACTATGTAGATCAGGCTGGCCTGGAACTCACAGAGATCTACCTGCCTCTGCCACCTGAGTACTGGGATTAAAGGTGTGTGCCACCACACCTGGCATCTGGCAGTATTTGAGGCACCACAATGCAGCTCCATAGAGTCTCAGGGTAGATGTCACAGGGGATCAGACCCCAGTATTTGAACAGGGCTCAATGCCTCAGTTTCCATTTTGTGGTGGAGATAATGACTCATTTCGCCATGTGAAAGCTCCTTAAGACTGTTTTCCTGGAGATACAGGATCAGTTAGCAATGGAGAAGGCAGCCATCGCTCCTGGGCTCAAGGCATTATCTCCACAGACCTCTTCCTTATCTGCTTGAAATTCTCTCACTTCCCAGGCACCCAGAGGGTCTTTTGTGTCCCCAGGTACCTGTTACCCCAGGAACAATCACTCACCCTTCCCTGGTCCTTCCCCATCACTTGCCCAGCTCCAGACAGAGCTAGCTGAGGCCTGGCTAGTGGACTCTGGCAAAGGATAGTCATAGAATTTTATCACTAGGCAATAGAGTCCTGTGAATGCAGAATTTGTTGGTATTGGGGACAAATGAGGGAAAGCCAGAAGAACAGCGGCATCTTGATGAGGGCAAAGAGAAACAGGCTCTTGGTAGAAGGTGACTGTGTCTCCTTAGGATGAGCCTGATGGCTCTGTAGCAGATGCCTAACTATATGGCCTTGGGCAAGTTACCCTAACTTCCACCCTTCAGTTTCCACACAAGCAAAATGGCTCACAATCACGTAAAGAGCGCTTGTGCACATTGATAACTCACCATGTGCTGAGACATCAACTCACAGATGGGTGTAATTAGAGGTGGGGTCACCTGGGAGGGAGATGCAGGGCACAACCCCGAGGTGGCTTTCAGGCAGATTTGTGGACTGACTCTGGGTTCTGTTGGTGGGGTGGCACCTCTTCTAGGACAAAATGGGGTCTCAGGGGACTAGGCCCACCAGGTTATCATGGGGCTATCCTGACCTTAGGTTCTTGGGTTTCAGAATCCGAATTGTGAATTTTGTTGTGAACCACAAGATGAAAGCTGATGGTAAGCACAAATGGGCATGTGGCTAGGACAGTGCCACTGTGGGCTGGATTTTCTTGCCTTCTGCTGCTCTCTGACTGAGGTTCCCTGTGATCCCTAGATACCTTCGAGAAGCTGGTAAAGGACGGAGTCTTTGAGACCATGTTTCCTCTGCACAAGGTGAGGGGTGGACCAGGTCAGAATAAGCCTGATGGTGGGAACCCAACGCAGGAAGCTGAGTTCTCACTGTCTATACTCCAGAAGGGTCAGGGGGAGAGATACCTGAAGAAACAATGGGCGCAGTGGAGAAAAATGTTCCAGAGCCAGCCAACTGATACTATCAGGTAATACTGTACCAAGCAGCTCACTTGTGGGCCACAGACACATTTGTGCCCCAAGCAGATAATCTGTGGCCCAGCAAACCCTGAAAGATGTGGTCCCCACTCATACACACTGATATTAGCAGCACCCTCCCTCTCCACATATGTCTACACTCCACCAAACACTGGGGCTGGATTCCTTGTAGACTGTGGCCCTGATGGGGCAGCTTGCCCACAGGGACTACTTTGGTGAGAAGGTGGCACTATACTTCGCTTGGCTTGGTTGGTACACCTGCATGCTGGTGCCCGCTGCTGTGACAGGCCTCATCGTCTTTCTGAGTGGCTTTGCCCTGTTTGATGCCAGCCAGATCAGGTGGGTTGGGCCATGAGGTCTTGGGTCTGGTTGTGGGCCAGGGATAGGGGTCAGAGCCTGGGTGAGCCATGCGTCTGGAATTGCCAGCCTCATCTCCACACTCCTAGCAAAGAGATCTGCAATGCCAGTGATATCTTCATGTGTCCGCTCGGTGACTACAGCCACAGCTACCAGCGGCTCTCAGAGATGTGCACTTTTGCGAAGGTTCGATGCCACTGGGGACCATCCAGGGCCTGTACAGGGCTGGCACAGTCTGTCCATCTAGAGGTGGGGAAACCTGAGTGCCCTCAAGACCTGGGCTCTCCGTCCTACCAGGGGACATGGTGGGAAGCCCAGTATGAAGTCCATCTCCCCTTCTCAGCTCACTCACCTCTTTGACAACGAGGCCACTGTGGGGTTTGCCATCTTCATGGCTGTATGGGGTGAGTTGCTGCTGACTATTCCTGGAGGGTGTTAGGGACAGCTAACCTGCGCTCTGTGGCCACCTCAGTCACCCAGGGTGTACTGTGATGCCTCCCTCTGCTCACTGTAGCCACAGTTTTTCTGGAGATCTGGAAGCGGAAGCGTGCCAGAGTGGTCCTGCACTGGGACCTATATGGATGGGATGAGGACCAGGTGAGGTAGGCCCAGCAGCATTTAGGCTGTTTGTTCCCAGTGTCCTATGTGGCTCCCACATATGTCCTGTGTCTCATGTGTGGTCCTAAGTCTGAAGCATATCCTATGTCTGAGGTGTGTGTCCCTGTATCTGAGGCATGCTCTATGTCTGAAGTATATATCCCCATGTCTGAGGAATGTTCTGTGTTTGTTTTGGGGTTTTTTTTTTTTTTTTTTTTTTTGGTCTTTTTGAGACAGGGTCTCCCTGTAGTCCCAGATGTCCTGGAACTCACTCTGTAGAGCAGGCTGGCCTTGAACTCACAAAGATCCGCCTGCCCATGCCTCCCAAGTGCTAGGATTAAAGGCGTGCGCCACCACCCCTGGCTGAATGTTCTGTGTTTGAAGTGCATGTCCCATGTCTTGTGTGTGAGGTGTGTGTCTCCATGTTTGAAGCATGGCCAGTGTCTGAAGTGTGTGTCCCTGTGTCTGAGGCATGTTCTATGTATGAGGTGTGTGTTCTCCTGTTTGAAGTATCTCCCATGTCTGAGTTGTGTGTCTCTATTTCTAAGATGTGTCTGATGATCTCCCTAGGAAGAGATGGCCCTTGAGCTCATTAACTTTCCTGACTACAAGCTGCAACAGCACCAGCACTCCTACCTGCGGAGCACCATTATCCTGGTCCTGTCCCTGTTCATGGTACTGCTGGGAACTGTAGTGGGGGCTGGAAACTTAGCTGTTTCAACCCCTTATGCCTTCCCCAACCCTCCTCAGATCTGCCTCATGATCGGCATGGCCCATGTGCTGGTAGTCTACCGAGTGCTGGCTGCTGCCCTCTTCAGCAGTATACTGGAGCAGCAGGTGACCACCATCGTGGTGGTGACTGGGGCCCTGGTACACTACATAACCATTGTCATCATGACCAAGGTGGGGGTCAGACAGAGGAGGCTCCAGGCAACTCCTCTGAGGCCACAGGTGAGCCCCACTCTGTGTCTTCTTCCTTCAGGTCAACAAGAGCGTGGCCCTGAAGCTTTGTGATTTTGGTGAGAGAAGGCTGGCCCCTTTGGGGGAATTGGGGAAGACCCAGGTCTGGTGGTCTTGGAGCTATAATCAGACATGAGTTGAGGGCTTCCTGCTCTTCTGGGGCCTTTCACTTAAGAGGTGAAGGTCATGACATTCCCCAATGGCCTGGGGAGACACAGGAAGACCATGTTTCATTCCAGAGAAGCCCAGGACCTTCTCGGAGAGGGAGAGCAAGTTCACTGTCAAGTTTTTCACTCTGCAGTTCTTTGCCCACTTCTCTTCTCTCATCTACATTGCCTTCATTCTGGGCAGGTGAGCCCCCACTCCTACCTCCCTTGGTTCTCAGCCCTTGGTTGGTTTCCTGCCTTTTAAAGTAGTTAGCTCTTGTGGCTGGGGATGTAGTTCAGTTGGTGGAGTGCTTGGCCTAGCATTCATGAAACCCCAAGTTTGACTTTTGGCCACATATAAATGGGATGTGGTGGCACAATCCTAACTGTAGCACCCAGTAGGTGGAGGCAGGAATGAGTTTGAGGTCCGCTTGGGCTATATAAGAGCCTGTCTCAAGAAATATCCATTTTTTTTTAACTTAAAAGGTAATCCACGCCCATACTACACAGAAACAATATAGAGGGACCCCCATGTGACTCCAGGCCTCAGACATGACACAGTCCAGCCTAGTGGTTATTCTTGCATGTATGTGTTTATTTGCATAGAGAAACTTGGCTGGTAAGTGTGGTTTTGCTATGTCAGTAACCAGACCTGATTTTTACATGGACATCTCTGGCCAGTATCCCTTATTCCACACACCTTTTTGTGGGGTGCTGAGCTTCATAAAGAAGCTTTATGAAGATCCCCTCACCTTCTCAATGTTGAATGAAACTTTTTGTTTTCTCTGTTTTGTGTACTTGCTTAAATTTTATAAGGCCTGTAAATATTGACAGATAATTGCAAACTTCCTATAAGAACCTTCTTTTCCTGAACTCCACGAAATCTCAATATAAAGATGTGTGTGTGTGTGTGTGTGTGTGTGTGTGTGTGTGTATGTCGGGGGGGGGTGGTCATTCAACCTGGTCTGTCGTCCTTGGAGATCATTTCTGACATGTTGTCTCTGAGATCTCCTTCACTTTGTATATTTTTTTTTTTCTGGGCTGGGGATCAAACCCAGAGCCTCATACATGCCAGGGAAGCGCTATGTCATTGAGTTGTACCCTAGCCCTGGATTCAGTGTTTTCTTGAAGATACCAACTAGTTTCCTCCCACTCTCCTTGAGCCTCACCTATTCCACAATTATCTTATTTCCTAAGGATACATTTTTGTTTTATCATCATCCTTTTTATTAATGGGCCTTTCCTTTCTGCTGAATATTTGCAGCTATCTGCTCATGTCAGAGAACAGAGGACTGAGCTGTCTTTTCCTGGCAGATGGTTGGGTGTCTGAAATAATGGCTTGCTTCCACCACACATATTATACTGTGTCTCACATTTATTTAATTCATACAACAGCTATGTGATAGGCTGTTGGCTTCATTTTACTCTTATTTGTTTTCGTTTTTAAAAAAAAAAAAATTAGAGAGCCGGGCGTGGTGGCGCACGCCTTTAATCCTAGCACTTGGGAGGCAGAGGCAGGTGGATCTTTGTGAGTTCAAGGCCAGCCTGGTCTACAGAGTAAGTTCCAGGATAGCTGGGGCTACAGGGAGACCCTGTCTTGAAAAGACCAAAAAAAAAAGGAAGATTAAAAAAAAAAATTAGAGAAAGAGAAAAGAAAAATATGTTAGCTGGGTGTGGTGGTCCATGCCTTTAATCCTAGAACTTAGGAGGCAGAGGCGGATGGATCTCTGTGAGTTCAAGGCCAGCCTGGTCTGCATAGTGAGTTCCAGGCCAGCTGGGGCTATAGGAAGACCTATTTTTGTCACAAAGACAAAAATAAAATAAGATATTTATTATTTTTTACTTTATGTGTATGAATGTTATGCCTGCACCTATGTAAGTATACCCATGTCGTGCAGTGCCCTCAGTCAGAAGAGGGCGTTGAATCCCTTGGAACTGGAGTTATAGACAATTGTTAACTGCCATGTGGGTGTTGGGAATCGAACCTGGGTCCTCTGCAAGAGCTGCCAGTACCTTTAACTGATATACTATCTCTCTAGCCCAGTTTTTGGTTTTTGAGACAGGCTGGCTTGGAACTTGCTACATAGACAGGTTGGCTTCAATCTCACAAAGATCTGCCTGCTTCTGCCTCCCAGTGCCAAAGGCATGCACCAGCACACCCAGCTTGCTTTCATTTTCTGATGGGACAATTTAGGCCCAGGATCGTTAAGAAACTGCTTCAGGGTCGCACCCAATAGCTGATATTTGGCTACTGAGGGTAGGTCCTGGGTTGCTGTGTGCAGAGCCTCTTTTGTATGTGTGGCGTGAAGGGGAAGGCAGATAGAGTTGCTCATGTTGCAAGGAGAGAAAGTTTTCAATTTGTATAGTAAGCTTTGTCAATTTATTCCTCTGTAGTTGCTGGTCTTCACTCCATCTTTACACACCTGGGTTGAGGGAGCCTCAACTGGGGAATTTCCTCCATTAGACTGGCCTGTGACCATGTCTGTGGAGTATTTTCTTGATTCTTGAGTGATGTTGCAGGGCCCAGCCCAGTGTGGGTGGTGCTCCCCCTCCCTGGCCCCCCACAGGTTATTCTGTATTGTAGAAGGCTGGCTGAGCATGGGCCAGAGGAGCAAGCCAGTAGGCAATGTTCCTCCAAGGCCTGTACTTCAGTTCCTGCCTCCAGGTTCCTGCCCTGAGTTCCTACCTTGGGCTCCCTGATGAACTATGGCCCAGGAGATGTAAGAGTAATAAACCCTTTCCTCTTCAAGTTGGTATTGGTAAGAGTGTCTTGCCACAGCAATGGAGAAGTAAACCAGATACCATTTTTAGTAAAAACACTCACTAGATGTTCAAGGCTTCAAAAATCTTTGATTCATAAGGAATTTGTTCTGTTACAGTTTGCTTCATTGTCCCTTACAGGTAGTCTGTTGTTCTTTACCATTCCTTTCTAAACTTTTTTTTCACAGTGCTTAGATATTTTATTTGAATTCAGTAGCCATAAGTGTGCAATCATTGGCCAATCATGCTGAGGCAGAGTAGGACAGAGAGCGATGGTTAGAAAGCCTTACCCCCAAGGCCGGGCATGGTGGCGCACGCCTTTAATCCTAGCACTTGGGAGGCAGAGGCAGGCAGATCTTTGTGAGTTCAAGGACAGCCTGGTCTACAGAGTGAGTTCCAGGACAGCTGGGGCTATAGGGAGACTCTGTCTCGAAAAGACAAAAATAAATAAATAAATAAATAATAAAATTAGGATATGAAAAAAAAAGTTGGCAATGAAAAACGCTGGACTCCTCCTCTAGCCCCTACTTTGTCTAAGCTTTTAAAATGTTAATTATTGGGAGGCAGAGGCAGGTGGATCTCTGTGAGTTCAAGGCCAGCCTGGTCTACAGATTGAGCTCCAGGCCAGCTGGGACTAAAGGGAGACCCTGTCTCAAAAATACTCCCCCAAAAGTTAATTATACACTTATTATTATTATTATTATTTTGGTATTTTTGAGACAGGGTCTCCCTTTAGTCCTAGCTGGCCTGGAGCCTGCTCTGTAGACCAGGCTGGCCTTGAACTCACAGAGATCCACCTGCCTCTGCCTCCCAAGTGCTAGAATTTTTTTTTTTCTTTTTAGTTTTATCCTTTTTTTGGTATTTTTGAGACAGGGTCTCCCTTTAGTCCCAGCTGGCCTGGAGCTTACTCTGTAGACCAGGCTGGCCTTGAACTCACAGAGATCTGCCTACCTCTGCCTCCCGAGTGCTGGGATTAAAGGCGTGTGCCACCACGCCTGGCCCAAGTGCTAGAATTAAAAGCATGTGCCACCACGCCTGGCTACACTTATTATTTTAGATGAACTGCAAAATCATTCTGTCAAATTCTGTGGGATTTAGTTTAATATCCCAGTAAAATTATGCACAATTTTAGAGAGAATTGGTGTAGATACTGTATTAGTTAGCTGTTGCTACTGTAACAAATGATATTAGGATAGTGGCTCAAAACAACACAAATAAATTTACTGTTTTTTCTGGAGTCCCAAATGGTTTCTCCAGTGTAATCAAGGTGTTGGTGGGGGTGTTTTTTTTTCCCCCCAGAAAGTTTGATATGTTTTCCAGGCCACCCGTTTACTTAGAGAACCTTAGTTATACTAGGTACATCTAGATACCACAGGAAGGTCTTTATGGCAGTCAGCTAACTGGCACATTCCAGACCCTCTGCCTTCTCAGATGGGATCCATAGTTGCTGGTTCCAAGAGTCAGGATGTGGCTGTGTTTGAGGATGTTATCCTGTCTATAGTAGGTCAACCCTAAGCCCTCTCAATAAAGAACAGGTTTTATCTATTCAAGTCTTCATTTATGCCCTTTATCAGGGTATTGTTTTCTTCATAGGTCCTGCTGATTTTTTTGTGAATTTCATTCTGCTCTCTCCTCCTGACCCTCACCCCTCCATGTTTTTAGAGATGCGGTCTCACCAGCCTTGGACTCTTTTCTTTTTCTTTAATTATGTTTTTTGTATTTTATGTGTATGAGTGTTTTGTATGCATTATGTAAGTGCACCATGTTTATGCAATGCTCATGGAGGTCAGATGACTACCCTGCTTCTGCCTCTCAAATGCTGGGGTTAGAGGTGTGTGCTATCTACCACATGTAGCTTGTTTTCTTGTATAGAAAAGCCAGTCCATCTTGATTATTTTGCATAGTTCTTAGTGCTGTCAGCTGACTGGCTTGCTCAGTCCTTTAGTTGGTTATTTTGATTTTCTGGATCTAAGATCATATTTCCTCAAATAGCATTTTACCCTTGGAGAATTTATACCAGTTATATTTTATATTCTCTTGCCTATTTGCAAGTGATTCTAGCATCATGCTAAATAATGGCTACTACAGATTTTAATGGACATAATTCCAGGATTTCGATATTGAACATATGCCCCTATAGTTTAGAACCATTTATAATTTTTACCATGTTACAGAAAGCAGATAATTTCATTATTGCTGCTGTTTTTTGTTTGTCTTGAGACAAGCATGTGGTTCAAGCTGGCCTCAAACTTGCTATGTAGCAAAGGATGGCCCGAGTGTTGGAATTACAGCTGTGTACCACTATGGCTGGCTTAAAGATGGTTCTCAGCCTCCATGTGGGTGCTGGGAATTGAACTTGGTTCCTCTGCAAGAGAACTTACAACCATTTTTACTAAAACTGTTCAGAAGGATACAAGCAGAGGGAAACCTCTCAAATTCCTTCTATGAAGCGAGCATCACTCTAATACCAAAACCAGGCAAAGATANTTTTTTTTGGTCTTTTCAAGACAGGGTCTCCCTGTAGCCCCAGCTGTCCTGGAACTCGCTCTGTAGACCAGGCTGGCCTTGAACTCACAAAGATCCGCCTGCCTCTGCCTCCCAAGTGCTAGGATTAAAGGCGTGTGCCACCACACCCCACCCAGCGAAGCTGATACTTTTAAACAGAAAATGACATTGTGTGCAGTTTCCATGGGGAGAGCCAAGGCCATGCTCAACAGAGCTTGTCTGTATGCATCTGAGCCTAAGAAGGCACCTGTGTGAAGCTGAGCTTGTGCCCAGAAAGTCACATGTTGAGAGTGGGGTGCCTCAGGGCATTGCCCCTCCTGGTATTTCTTTCCTGTCCTTCTACCTTTCCATGGTCCCAAGAGGCAAGGTGCTGTCCCTCTTCCTCATAGGCCTTGGTTTCCTCCCTAGGATCAATGGTCACCCTGGGAAGTCCACGCGCTTAGCTGGCCTGTGGAAGCTGGAGGAGGTCAGTTTGTCCTGCGGCTTCACAGCCGTTTCCCTGAGCTCCTTTCCTCCCTTGAGTTCTACCTCTGACCTCCCCACTGGCCACTCCTGACCTCTACCCACTAACCTTCCCACAGTGCCATCTCAGTGGCTGTATGATGGATCTGTTTGTCCAGATGGCCATCATCATGGGTCTGAAGCAAACCCTGAGCAACTGCATGGAATACCTGCGCCCGTGAGGACTTTCCTAAGTTCCTGCTCTCCTTGTGCACATTCCTATTGTCCTACAGCCCTTCTGTCTGTCTCACTCACTTTTGGTGCCCGCAGGTGGTTGGCACATAAATACCGCTCAATGCATGGTCCTAGGTCCTTTGATCCAGAGCTGCAGGAGTGGCAGCGTAACTACTACATGAACCCGGTCAACGTCTTCAGCCTGTTTGATGAATTCATGGAGATGAGTGTGTGGGACTCCAGTGGACTGGGAAGGTGGGGTGGGTAGCAGGATGGGGAGTTTGATGGCTGCCCTGGGCCCAGGGTGACACTTCTACCCTGCAGTGATCCAATATGGCTTCACCACCATCTTTGTGGCTGCCTTCCCACTGGCACCACTGCTGGCACTCTTCAGCAACCTCGTGGAGATCCGCCTGGACGCCATCAAGATGGTCCGGCTACAGCGGCGCTTGGTACCTCGAAAGGCTAAGGACATAGGTCAGGGGCCCTACCAGTTGTGCAGTGGAGGAGGGTGGCCAGGGCACTGGGAAGGGTGGCTTCCATCCCTGGTTTTCCATCAGCCCATGCCAGGCAATTTTGAGGCAACTTGAATAGCTGGAGCCCCCTCACTTTGCAGACAGATAGTCCCTTGGTCTGCCAGAGATAGGGGTTGAGTCTCCTGGGCTCAGTCTCCGGGAAAAGGCAGGGCTGGGGTATACCTGAAAGGCTCCTCTTCTGGGACCCCAGGATCCAGCTGAAGGGATTATAGCCTCCAAGGGGGCCATGTGGAAGAGCTGGAGTCTGAGAGCATGGGAGGGTAGATCCTGTGGGTAGGGGTAGGAACAGGGAGCCCAAGGCTTAAGTTACCCTGACTGTCCATAGTGAGGAGGATGGGTAGCAGGGGAAGAGAGGTTGGGAAGCTGAATGTTGGGAGAAGTGTGGGGTCTAGAGAGTGAACAGCTTTATGAAGAGTTCCAGGAAGAGGGTGGGGATGGGGATGCCTGAGTCTTTTACTGTTTATGCCAGGGAAGGGGAGTGCAGGACAGCAAGGCCCAACAGTGTCTCTCTTGGCTAGAGATCCCCTAGTGAACAACTTGGCCCCCATGGCTGCAATGGGGCCATGAGCAAAGGGATCACAAGGCCCTTTGACCAGTCAGGGCTTTGGGGTGAGAAGCTGTACCAAGGATCAAGGCTGGCCACCTCACCTGACTGTTCTGCCCTAGGGACCTGGCTGCAGGTGTTGGAGACCATTGGAGTGCTGGCGGTCATCGCCAATGGGATGGTCATTGCCTTTACCTCTGAGTTCATCCCCAGATTAGTCTACAAGTACCACTATGGCCCATGCCAACAGAACACCAGCAACACAGTCGAGTAAGGCCTCAAACTCTCAAGTCTCCTGAGAAACTGGCTCTGCCACAATTAAGCTCCTGGAGCTCAGTCTTGCTGTCCTGGGAATGGCTAGGTGCTGCCCATGCCATCTGGGGTGCACTGAGGCTGTTACTTGGCCACTCCCTGCCCTACCCACATGACCTACATACCCTGGCTGGGCACCAGGAACAGCCGATGGACCCTTGTTTGGGAGGGAGGTGCCAGGACCAGAAGATACTGAACAGGCAGTATCTGACGGTTCCCCTGCAAAGTTAGACCTTTTGTCCTACTTCTAGCATGGAAGAGTAGAGCAGAACTATGTCCAGCTCCCACAGCACCTGTAGACTGGGCTTCTTGGGGGCACCCTCAGGAGTGTTTTTCCAGCCCCTGGTAGGGAAGACAGCTAGTGGCAACCCCAAGGCCCCTAACCTCCCTACCCCCTCCCAGGTATGGCCTTGTGCTCAGACAACAGGCTTTTCCTCATGGAGGGAAAGGGAGGTGCCTTACCCTTGTTGGCCCTAGCTGTAAGTGAGCTCCCAGCAGAGGACTCAGGGGCTGAGGAGCCACGCAACCCCAACATTTCTTTCTACCCAGCTGTCTCCAGGGCTATGTCAACCACAGCCTGTCTGTCTTCTACACCAAGGACTTCAAGGGTCATGATAGAATGAAGGACCAAGAAAATGTGACCTTGTGCAGGTTTGGAGCGCCTTATCCTCACATGAATGCTCTCTGAACTTCTGACCCCTGACCTTAGGTACTTCTCTATCATACCAGGTACC
This sequence comes from Rhizomys pruinosus, assembly GCA_009823505.1. Taxonomy (NCBI): domain Eukaryota; kingdom Metazoa; phylum Chordata; class Mammalia; order Rodentia; family Spalacidae; genus Rhizomys; species Rhizomys pruinosus. The sequence goes on along the minus strand of VZQC01002583.1, from coordinate 1,130,472 downwards.
GGGACTACCGAAATGCCCCTGCCTACAACTCCTCTGACCAAAATGCCTCTGACTACAACCTCTCTGAGAAGTTCTGGTTCATTCTGGCCATCCGTCTGGCCTTTGTCATCCTCTTTGAGGTGAGCAGAATTGTGAGCTGGCCTGAGTGATGGCAGCTCCCTTTGGTCTTCTTCCCCAGCCCCCAATTCCCAAGGGTTGTGCTTAGCCATTGACCTTGCTGGGCCTTTATACCCTCCCACTGCCAGCATGTTGCCTTGTGCATCAAGCTCATTGCTGCCTGGTTCGTGCCCGATGTGCCCGAGTCAGTGAAGAACAATGTTCTGGAGGAGAAGTACAAGGTACTTCAGAAGAAAATGTGGTAGGTAGAGGCTGGCTTGTCTGGGGGCAGGTCTGGATTTGGGGACAGGCCAGCCTTGGACTCATACTAACGCCACCCTTTCTGCAGCTTGGTTTCTAACAGCACAGATGTATAGGCAACCTGGAGCAGGTGGAGAAATGAAGAAATGTTGGTTACCTGGAGCCTGGACTAGTAGTCTTCACCTCCATTGCTCACCCCAGTCCGTGTGTGTGCGTGCGTGTGTGTGTTGTGGGAAGCTCTAAAATGTCCCATCTGTGTGTAGGGTTCTGGGAGATCCACATATATGTGGGTGAATGAAGGGGTGTCATAGGAGCCCCTTACATATATGTGTATTCTAGGGAGCCCTCATATACAAGGGAGAGTCATATATATATATACAGGGCAATTGTGAGCACCATACATGTGCCTGTGGGGTTTGTTCCATCTCTTCTCTGTTAGGGTTCAGGTTTGGCACAGGCCTAACTTGAACTCATAGAGCTGGAGGGTGCTGGCTTCTCATGCAGTCCCAATGCAGGAAAATTGGCTCTAGTTCCCTGGCCTCCTGGTTATCTGGGCTCTGCTGCCTTTTGATTGGTGGGAGGACCTGGAGTCCACCTTTCTGGCTTTCATTTGACTGGCCTGGATCCTCACAGTTAGTAGAACATTCTATAGTAACATAATCTTGTACAAAATATATATATATATTATTGTTAATAGATAAAATAATAATAATAAAAATAAAAATAAACTTGTGTGTGTTTATTTCCGAGCCTCAAGATTTTCAGGGATTATGTCTGCCCTAGGCTAAATAGAGGCCTAATGTGGAGGGTCTGGAGTAGGGTGGTCTCAGGCCACCTGTTCTTTCTCTGATGTGCTTCATCAGAGAAATAGGGACACCTTGTTGAAGGTTCTCCACACCACACACCTGAAGTTTTAGGGTAGTAAGAGAAGACATAGGGTCAGTTTGGGGTGGGGTGTGGGTCAAGATAGGCTTCCTGGAGGAAAGGGAAGAGCTCAGGCTAGAGGGACAGAACTACCAAGACAGGGCAGCTTTCTGTGGGCTGGGCTGGCTTAGCTGGTTTGGCCTAGCTGGTTTGGCCACTGCTCCCGGGCTGCGAGACTGCAGACGCCTTTTAGCGAGCAGGACAAGTCTCCAGCACCAGCCTCAGGCGGAAAGCGGGACTCTCTAGAGTCCGCCCTCGCCCTTCCTGCGGGGCGGGGCTGCACCTGCCACTGGATCTGTGTTGCTGCGCACCTACGCCAGGTGAACTGCCCCGCCTCCGCGCGAACTCCAGGTCTGGCAGCAGCTGGTGGTGGCAGTCGCGACTCAGACACCTGGAGGTGAGTGGAGGTCATGGTTCCTGGACCGCTCCGGTTTTGGGGTAGGGGCCCAGGGCGCTCTATTCGCTGAGGAGCCTTGGGGTCGAGGGCCCGCAGGAAGTGGCTATGAACCAGCCGGGTCCCCCCCCCCCCGCACAGCCCGGAAACACGAGTGCGCTGTGTCCAGTCCGGTTCCCTGGCCTTGCCCTTTCCACTCTGCCCGACGTGGTCAGTAGCTTCCGCTTGACAGTCACTGCATGCCAGGAGAAACGGGCGAGGTGCACAGGACCCCACCTCCGCCCTGACGCGCAGATCCCAAGCCGGAGCACTCCTAGGGAGTCCAGGGCAGACGGAGAGGCTGACTAGGGCAGAGCTTCCGCCTCCTTCGCGCGCGCCAGCCCTCGGTGCGCGCCCAGACTCACCATAGGTGCATTTCCCCCTTCTGTGTGTGTCCCCTCCAGGCGTCCTGGCAAGCTCCTGTAGGTTCCGGGAAAGCTGTGCGTCACCCCGGAAGGTAGAGGGCAGGATATTGGAGCATGGTGGGCTGAGGGAATCAGTACCCACGAGGCCTTTTATGCATGCCTCTTCCCTCCAAAAAGACGTTTAGGGGCGCAAACACACAGTGGGACCTCATGTCAAAATTGAGCAGGAGCTGCGCTGAGCATCAAGCCAGATGGATGGAAAGGTAGCCGGCTCTGGTCACCTTGTCCACAGCCTTAGGGCACTCACACATCTGGGAGCATGGGGAGCTCAAGGACTGGGCCTGAGGGCCAATGACCTAGGCTTTCCAGGAACCTCATAATGTGCCGCTGTGGTGAGAGCCAAACTGGGATTTTTAAATCCGAGGCTCTGGAGTGCCTCCAGGGGCAAGTATTTGAGGCGATCCAGGTTTAGAGGCTCACCCAGCACAACTGACCTGGGGCTCAGGGATGACATGGGGCTTGGATGTTAGCAGACAGAGGGAAGGAGAAGGGTATCCAGGCAGGAGGACCCTGAAAGATGGTGACACAGAGCAGGTGCAGGGGGCTCCTCTCAGGGGGCATGGTGGCTTTAGTGTTGAGGAACCTAACTGTACTTCTGTCCTGGGTGCTCCTGAGCTTTGCTGTTTTAGTTTCTTCACTTGTAATGTAGGAAGCACAGAACTGCTTATGGGTGCTCAGTCAGTTTTTTGTTTTTTGTTTTTTTTTTCTGTATGTGTATGAATGTACTGCCTGCATGCAAGTCTGTGCACCCGTGTCGTGCAATGCCGTGGAGGTCAAAAGAGGGTGTCAGATTCCCCTGGAACTGGAGTTCTGGTTCTCGGCCGCCATGTGGGTGCTGGGGATTGAACCCGGGTCCTCTGCAAGAGCGGTCGGCGCTCTCAACCGCTAGGCCATCTCTCCAGCCCCAACTCAGCCAGTTTTGGTAGGAGCTCCACAAGCCTGAGGGAAGGAGATCTGTTTGAGCCTTGAGCCAAAGGTGCACCATTGCCTTGAAGAATTGTGAATGCTGGGCTACAGGGGCTTTAGCAGAGTTGAGTTGTAGTCAGAAAGGTGGCTGGGAAAGTCTCCTCCTGTACTGAAGGTGCTCCTGGGTGGCCCGAGCCAGGGGCAGGGAGACCCTGAGCCAGGGGCAGGGAGACCCCAGAGGTGCTTCCAGGACCTGCTCCTGCAACTGTATGAGTGAAGGGAGGGCCAGGGACTGGAGGAGATCCTTGTCCAGTTCTATGGGGAATGCCGCTGGGTCCCAAGGCCTAGGTTAGTCTGGGGGGTGGTCAGTGGTATCAATAGGGGATACTAGCTGTGTGCTCTCCTCCCTCACATCACAGCCAGAGGCTTGTGGCTCTTGTGTTTGCCTCTTTACCTGAAAAGGGGGCCCTGGTCTCTCTCCTGAGTCTTAAGCTAATGTTGAGATGCCACAGCCCTCTGTAACCACTTATCTAAGTCTATTGCCTGGGAGGTGGACCAGAAAGCTCTGCTCTGAGTTTCATTATTGGGGTCCAGTTTCTGAGGGATCCCTTTGCCATGGGGCTGCTCACTTGTATGGGGAGAGTAACACAATTCCTCCCTTCTACTCCTGACTGTTGTATCAAAAATGAGAGCCAGGTGTGGTGGTGCATACTTTTAGTCCTGGCACTTGAGAGGCAGAAGCGGGGGAATCTCTGTTGAGTTCAAGACCAGCCTGGTCTACATAGCAAGTTCCAGGCCAACCGGGGCTATAGGGAGATCTTGACCCAAAAAGGCCAAAAGGTCAATTCTAAGATCAAAAAAGCACTGAATTATTTCCATTACATAGNGAAACAAACAAACAAACCAAAAAAAAAAAAAACCCACCCCAAAACAAACAAACAAAATGAAAACCTGAGAGTATTCAGGAAGCAGGAAGCTCCCCCCACCCCTGTCCGGCTGGTTTTCCTTGTGTTGTTTAGGAAAATTTTGGCTGGGGGTCTCCTTGCCAGGATCTTGGCACATCACCTCAATCTCTGCTTCTTGGATCACCTACCCTCCCCACTCTAGCACAGAGGCAAGGGCAGTGCTGAGGGACTGGCTCAGTCCCCAGAGGAAGGGGCCTCCTGACTCAGAGTTACAGGAAGAGCCAGGCAAGGCGTGGCAAGAACCACCAATGGCCCAGTCCGCCAGGGGAAGGGGTGGGTGCCTGGGTGGGGTTTAGGTTTAGCAGAGGATGTGACTGTAAGGCCAGGAAACTTAGTGGGAAAGTTCTGATTAAAACTTCATCAACAAAAGACAGGTCCACACCGTGCTTAGTGATGGATTGTGGGCAACCACGGTACCGTGTCTGCTCTCTGGAGCCCAGCTGAGGGGACAGTTTGCTCCCAAGTGCACATCAGTGACCAGCTCCCCTCAGGAGGAAAGAACCGGAACCAGGTGACTGCCCTCCCTGCTACTCTGAGTGAGCCTGTGGCCTTGCTGTCTGGCCCTGGAGCTGGGCCTGGCTGGAGAGGGTCATGGTGCCGAGGTGCATGAGAGCAGACATATGCATGTGTGTGTGCTTGTGGTACCTGAGGTCTTTTGGAGTGAGCTTGTGAGGTGAGACGGGTGCAGCCTGAGCCCTCTGTGAGGGAGTAAAAGGCAGTGTTGCAGGAAGTACACTGTATGGAAGATGCATGTGAGCGCACTGGCCAAGTTGAGCTCAATGCAACTGAGGGGACCAGAGGGGTTGTACTCCATGGAATGTCAAAGGGAGGAAGATACAAGAGAGGGCACCTGCTGATTCATATCCTGGAGGTTTGGCCTTTACTTCTAGCAGAGTCTGAGGCTACCTTTGCAGGGGTTAATTTTTGAGCTTGAAGAGGTTGAGAGTGTGCTTCAGGACATGCTCTGGGACCTGCTGGGCTGGGGTATGTCCTTATGTTCACTTTGTGAGAGGTGACCTTGCATGAGAAGCCTATCTTCTATAGGTCCTCAGTGGGTAGTTCTTTTGCTTCAAGGGTTACACTAGAACTGCCATCCACCCCAAAGGGTTTCTTTTTCTTTTTTTTTTTTTTTTATTTCCATGTATGAATGTACTGTCTGCATGCAGGTCTGTGCACCCGTGTCGTGCAATGCCGCGGAGGTCAGAAGAGGGTGTCGGATTCCCCTGGAACTGGAGTTCTCCTGGAATTGGAGTTTCAGACGGTTTTCGGCTGCCATGTGGGTGCTGGGGATCGAACCTGGGTCCTCTGCAAGAGTGGTCGGCGTTCTTAACCACTAGGCCATCTCTCCAGCCCCCCCAAAGGGTTTCTTAAGGGACCCCCTTGCAATCCCTGATGAGAATGTTGCTCTTGCTGAACTAGTTCCCAAGAAGATTGCTGCCCAGACAAGCCTTGAATTTCAGGCAGAATGAATGGGGGACAGGATAAGAGGTTCACCTCTACTAAAGCTTCCAAGGTTGTAGGGGTGAGGAGACACCTGAATTAGGCCAGGCACAGTATCTTAGGGCTTGACTTCATGTTCCTGGTGCCCATGTATCCACTCAGCATGGAAGATAGTAGGAACTCAATAAATGCTTGTTGGTTAAAAGAGGGTGAACCTGAAGGACCCAGAAAGAAGGGACTGGAACCACCTAGGGTCCTGAGCTGCTAGAGAAAAGCACCCTGAGCACCTCCTTGTAGCCATGCTACTTGCAGAGCTTTTTGAGCCCCAGGTGTATATAGTGTATAGTTGCTGTGGTCTGAGAATGTCCCAGGGCCCTGGAGAGAAGTCACCTGTGAAGGGGTTCCCCTGAGGCCCCTCCGAGTGGCTTCTATCCCAGTCTGGTCCTCAGTTGTCTCTCCTGGTTTGATGAGCTCGGGGCCCAGCTGAATTTCAGGGTTTCCACAGTTATGATGTGTATGATGTGTCCATTCACATCTACATGAATGACTACATCCAGAGCAAAAATCCCAAAGTTAGGAGTGAGTTTAGGCCAGTCAGGCAGCCAGCTTCCCACTCATGGGTCATGTCCCCCCAAACCCCAGTTGCTGGCCAGGAACCCATGCACTCACCCACCTGCATACAGTGATCCATTGCAAGGGATAGCTAGGAATGAGGGTAACTGGCATTTCACGAGATCAGATCCTGCCTGGAGCATGTCCATTATACTCCCGAATTACTACAGTAGTCTCAGCACAAATGAAGGTGGTTCCCCACCCCCCAAAAAAAAATCCACATGAGGCAGTGTCTGCTCCGGCCACATCGGTGTCCAGAAGCTCACCCAGCCCCAGCGTTCTGAAACTCTCCAGGGTTTCAGGGCAGCCACCTGGGGTTTGACTAGTGCGATCAGTGGCTGACAGTTATTGGTTAACTCATCCTGTTCCTGTTTAACTTGTCCTCTGGGGATGTCTCCAGCCTCTGACCTGTCCAGACACCCTGCCCAACCAGCTGCAAAGACAGAAAAGGAATTCTTCTTAGCCTTCAGTGGACCCATCTATCTACTGGATTAAGGAGCCCCTGTGGAGCCAGGGGTGGCACCAGTATCCAACCTGCTGTGAAGAGGTCCTGGTAGTGACATGGCAGGTAGGTAGGTCAGAGAGGGCCAGGCCTAAGTCCCCATCCCCATTTCCGCCTATCAGGCTGGCTCCACTCCGCACTTTCTGCTCCTACTCTGGGGTCTGGGCATGGACACATACCAGAGTACAGGCCTATGCTCATCCTTCCTCTCCAGCAAACTCAGGGCTGGCCATGAGGATGGGAGCCTTTAGTCTTCTCCTACCTAAGCCCTCCAGACCAGGCATATGAGAATCAGTAAAGCCTAGAAATCCCCATGCAGGGGAGGGATGAGGATGTGGAATAAAGTGATGCATTGTAAACCCCCCACCTCCCCAGCCTCCTGCTAGGGTCATTATCATTCTCATTTAAAGATGAAAAAGTTTGCTGAGTGTGGTGGTGCATCCCTTTAATCCCAGCACTCTGGAGGCCAGCCAGGGTTATATAGTGAGACTGAAGAAGGAGAAGGAGGAAGGAGAGGAAGGAGAGGAAGGAGAGGAAGGAGAGGAAGAAGAGGAAGAAGAGGAAGAGAGAGAGAGAGAGAGAGAGAGAGAGAGAGAGAGAGAGAGAGAGAGGCTGTGGCTATCGGTAGGTCCTGACTCCAGCTTGCCCTGTCTCTGCAAACGATGCTAGAACACTAAATGAACACTCCCTGAAGCCATTCAGTAGAAACAAGTGGTACAGGTTCTGGGCCCTAATCTGAGTAGGCAGTGTGGAGGCTCGACTCATGTCCTGCAGGGATGAGCCAACAGATGGGTCCCTGTGACTGGGTTGGGTTAGCTCAATTATGACTCTGGCCATTCTCCTCCCTGCTAATGTTTCCCCTGAGTAAAAGGCTGTCACATCTGAACCAGCAGAACATAGACTGCCCACAGCTGGTAGAGGTATACCAAGCCTGACCTCTGGCCTAGAGGACCCATGGATGGACATAGTGTAACCACTGAGAAGCACACACCACTTGCCCACTGCCTTGTTTTTTCCTGGATCACAAAGTCTCTGTGGATAGAGTGGAAGCTGGCATCCCAGCATGGCTGATCTGTTGTGCTTTCTCTGCAGGTGTCTGTGACAAGGCCCCTAACTTCCTCTCCCCATCTGAAGACCAGGCCTTAAGACCTGCCCTGGGCAGTGCAGTTGCTTTGAATTGCACAGCTTGGGTAATCTCGAGGCCCCAGTGTTCCCAACCTTTAGTACAGTGGCTAAAAGATGGGATGCCATTGGACAATGGAAGCCACTTCAGCTTCCATCGGGACTCCTGGTAAGAGACTGAAGTCTCCAGGGTCTGAGTGACCACTTGGACATACCCATAGTCAGCAGCCTTTCTGGCCTAGACCCTACTCTATAACCACCTGGACAAAGGCTGGGGTGTGTAGTACATGGCTAAACCTGACATGGGCAGAGCATTCCTGTGGGCACAGATAGAAAGTTGACTTTGGGGACAGGGCTTAGGGTCTTCATGACCCCTGACAGATACCTTGTAGACTGTCTGGGAATATGGGAACTAGCAGAGTCCTAGGTCTTGAATGGGGGATTGACTAGCCAAGCCTGTAATCAGAGGTTCCCTAGGACCCAGACCCAAGATCAATTAGGGTGTCAGTCTTGAAATAGAGAGCTACCCGTCTGGGTACTGGGCACTTAACCCAAATCTGCAGTCTCCCAGGTGAGTCCCAGTGGACAGCCACTGATGTTCTTGGGCCACAAGTGAGGGCTACGCCTGGTTTCCCCAGGGTCAGCACCAACTACTCAGAAGTTGTATCCAGTGTTCTGATGCTCAACTTGACCAGTGCTGAGGACTATGGAGCCTTTACTTGCTCACTCTGGAATGTCAGCTCCCACTCCTTCACTCTCTGGAGAGCTGGTGAGGGGGTTTGTGGGACTGGAGGGCAGGGGTTTCTTGGAGTTCTGAGGTTAAGGGACAGTGATTCTCCCTGTCTGCAGGCGTCGCTGGACATGTGGCTGCAGTGCTAGCCTCCCTGCTGGTCTTCCTGGTTCTGCTGCTGGTGGCCCTGCTCTATGTTAAATGCCGCCTGAACGTGCTGCTTTGGTACCAAGACACCTATGGGGAGGTGGAGATGAACGGTGTGTGTGGTTCATCCTGGACTGGGGCACAGGATCCATCCAGGGTCCTTCTTCTGGGTTCACCTCTGGGTGGAGGGAGTTTTAGTCTTAGAGGTCTAGGGGTACAGTCTCGGAAAGAGGGTGTCTCAGAAGAGCAGAGGGTCGAGGGTAACAGAAGGATGAGTCCTGGGGCCCGGTTTGCTTGTGGGTGTAGGGTAGGGGCTGTGGCCCAGACCCCTGTAACTGGCCGCGCTGACTGGTCCTTTCCACAGATGGAAAGCTCTACGACGCCTACGTGTCCTACAGCGACTGCCCAGAGGACCGCAAATTTGTAAACTTTATTCTGAAGCCTCAGCTGGAGCGGCGTCGTGGCTACAAGCTCTTCCTGGACGACCGAGACCTCTTGCCCAGAGCGGGTACCGCTGCGTCCTAACTCCGCCCCTACTCCTGGGTTCCAGAGCCCCGCCCTCAGTTCCCAAGCCCAGCCCTGGTCGCCGGCCCCGCCCCTCATTCCACTGGCGCCCTCCCGCAGAGCCCTCCGCAGACCTCCTAGTGAACTTGAGTCGCTGCAGGCGTCTCATCGTGGTGCTTTCAGATGCCTTCCTCGGCCGGGCCTGGTGCAGCCAGAGCTTCCGGTGCGTCCCACGCGAGGCTAGGGGGTGGGTGGGGACCCGGATCGTGTTCTTCCTGACAGTCTGGCCTTCGCAGGGAGGGACTGTGCAGATTACTGGAGCTCACTCGCAGACCCATCTTCATCACCTTTGAGGGTCAGAGGCGCGAGCCCACTCACCCTGCGCTCCGTCTGCTGCGCCAACACCGCCACCTGGTGACCCTGCTGCTTTGGAAGCCTGGTTCCGTGGTGCGGGGGTGGGGCGTTTATGAGTGGGAGTTGGGGGTGTTGGAGGGGGGTGCGGGGACCAGTGAGTTGACTGCCAGCAGTGCCCTTTGGGCCTGGGTAGCCAGAAGCTTCTAGTTTGTAGATCCCCATGTGTTTACACTGATGGCCCAAACCTGGCCCCCAGACGCCCTCCTCCGATTTTTGGAAAGAGCTACAGCTGGCACTGCCACGGAAGGTGCAGTACAGGCCGGTGGAGGGAGACCCTCAGACCCAGCTACAAGATGATAAGGATCCCATGCTGATCGTGAGAGGACGTGCTGCCCAGGGCCGGGTCGTGGAGTCGGAATTGGATCCAGACCCTGAGGGAGACCTGGGTATGCCCATCACTGCTGGCCAAGGGGACAGGCACAGCTCCAGGAGCCTAGAAAGGACCCAGGTGTGGAGGACCCTGGAATTGAGGGCCTCTGCCTCTTTGGAGGTGCTCTGTTCTCAGTCCCCTCCTAAGGGAACTTACAGTGCCACTGTGGTTGGAGGGGTGGGGTGATGGGGGTGGGTAGTGAGCAGGGAGTGGCCTAGGTTCCAGGTCCTGCTGGAAGTCAGGCTATGGGCCATCCAGCCTCAGGCCTTGTGGTATCCTGCAGGTGTCCGCGGGCCTGTCTTTGGGGAGCCACCAGCAACACTGCATGCAAGTGGGGTCTCCATGGGAGAGGGGCACAGCAGCGAGATGGACATTTCTGACCTTGGCTCTCGAAACTATGGTGCACGAACTGACTTCTACTGCCTCGTGTCTGAGGATGATGTGTAGCCCTCACTTTTGCAGCCCAGAGCACAGGATCAGGGTGGCAGTTTCTGGGATGGGGCAGCCCCTCCCCCCCCAAGACCACAACCCTTGCCTGTAGCCCTGGGCCCCTTGGGGGAAGGAATGTGGCTCTAGGGTGTCACAAAATAAAGTCCTCTTGGATCTTGCCTGGGCTTGCTTATCTTCCGGGTGGGTACTGCTAGGCTTCCTTTGGCTTCCTTCTCAGGTTCTATAAGGTCCTATCTCCAAAGCTGGCTATCTACTTAAATTTATCCTCTGTCCTGAGCCACCCCTTTATGTTCCTTGAAGTAGCAGCCCTAGGACTTGGTTGGGAGTATGGAAATTTCTAGCCCTCTCACATCTAGACAAGTTCTTTAATTTAGAGATGCTTTTTCCTTGTATCAATAGTAGCTTCTGTAAGGTGGATAGAGGTGTCCCTGATTCCCCTGGACTCCAAACCTTGGGCACCCAGTCTCAGCCACTGGCCAGAGCATCTCCCAGCACCAGCCTAGGGTGGGCAAAGGGTATAGGATGTATTTGTTGTATAGTCACTGCTCATTAAGTTCCTAGCCTGTTGTGTCTATGTCTCAGGTGGCACTGAGTTTCATTGTCTCTACTGTCCACACTGTCTTTTTGCTACCCATACTAGATATTCCCTCCCTGTCCTAGCTCCTCTGCCTTTGGGAGGCCGTGGGTTTGAACCTGTATCTTCAAGGACAAGTGGGCATGTTTGGGGACAATCCACATCTTAGGATAGGTGGCCAGCCATGGAAGCACATGGGACTGTGGCTGTGTTCATAGCCACCTTTATTCCCAGTGCTGCTATCCCAAGGCTCTGTCAGGTGACAGGGAGCCCCACCTCTGCCATTGTGACTGAGTCACCACCCCATGCTCCAGAGCGGCTCAACCCCTGCCCCATCCCTTCCCCTGCAGAAGCCAATCCCCAGCTGCAAGCCCCGTCCTTTCCTGGTGGCCCTGGTCCCTCAAGTACACACAGGACTCTGGGGAGAGTCCCTGTGGCAATCAGCTCTTCTTCCACGGACTGTTGAGCAGCAGGACCTGGGCCCATCTCTTGGAAGCTGAACCACTTCATCTCCAGGAGCCTTCACTTATGGTCCCAGGAAGTCCTCCTTCCGATAGCCCTTCTGCAGTGGAGAAGGAATGGAGGTCAGAATTCTATCTTCTGCCTCGCCTTGCTGTTGGTGATCATGCCCTCCCCACACTACTTGATATAGCCTGGGTCCCTTGCCTCTGTGTTTCAGTCCCTTCCCTGATGACCTGCATCCCATCCTGGGCCCCAAGCCCTGTGATCCGCTTGTTCCTTGGGCTCTGCAAAACATACCGCCCGGAAGTCACGGTGGAGTTTGCTATACTGCCAGAGGTTGGCCAAGAGGCTGGAGGCTGCCCGGGAGGACTTCTCACTGTCAGGACTGGGGGGGAGGAAGGGAGGAATTCAAGAGAGTCAGGGTCAGAGCTAGGAGGTAGGATGGGCAGGTAGTTTAGCTAGGCTGTCGAGGGCTGGGTTGGTCCTCACCTGTCCCTCTTCTTCTTGATGAAGACCAGCTTTCGGAGCCCATCAAAGTAGAGCAGATCTCGAGCAGCAATGGGACTGGCCACCACCAGGTTGTTAAGCACAGCGATGATATTGACCAGCACCTCAGCTGGGGGACACTTCTCACCCACACTGCCAGGGAGCTTCTCAATCAGGTGGCTCACCACTTTGGTGGCTGTTAGGAGGCCAGGGTCAGCCTACCACATTCCCTGTTGCTTTGGCACCCAGGACCCCGGGCTCCCGTGGTGGCTGGCACACTGGCCCGTTCTACTGGACTTGCTAGCCAAAAGCCAGCTTCTGGGGAGACCTTGGGTTAGGGATAGAACAACTTACACATCTCATCCTTGTTCCTGGCATTCCGAGACAGGTTTCGGATGAGGCCAGTCAGCGAGCGTAGCTGGTTGTGGTCAGCAGTGCGAACACGGTCTAGCAGGGGGTTCAGAATGCGCTCTTGCTCCAGGGCCAGGCGGCTTAGCACACCTGCCCACTGTGGGAAAGATGGGGAGGGTGGTGAAGCCCAGCAACATCTCAGCCAGCTCTAGCCAGCCCTGTTCAGGACTGAAGAGGGAAACTGTTTACCCCTCACCTCCTGGCTTGTCTATTCTGCCCTGGCCCACTTAGGACCTGACCAGGTAATTCTATTCAGAACAGCAGAACCCAACCCCCTCCCCCCAACCCCTTAGGCTGAACATGGGCCTCATTATGTGTCTTTTAGGGAATCCCTCCCCCAACAGGCCATGAACTCCTGGGGAGTGGCTCTCAACCACATGCCCTGCTGCTCAGCACAGGGTCAGGTCCACTGACCCTGCGGTCTCCTGCGGTGATGTTCTGCAGTGCCCCAGCAGCAGCCTCTGTTGTATGCCGGTTTAGCTCACAGCGTTGCAGCAGCCGGTTATACAGCCCCACGATCTGGGGGCTCCAAAGCCACTCAAGGCCCTTGGGATCCTTAGATACCTCCGCGAAGGTGAGGGCATCAGCTGTGAGAGGAAGCTGAGGGGGAGGGTGCATGGGTCAACCAGGGTTAGGCATGTAGCTGAGGTCAGGACATCAGGCTGAGAATCCTTGCTCCTGTCCTCCCAGGCCTGTGCCCACCTCACGTAGCCGCCGACTCTGTGGTGTGAAGCAGCCCACCACCTCGCTAGGTGGCGCCCCTGTCACGTCCCTGCGGCCCCGGCCCTCAAGCCGCTGCAGTGCAGACGGCGGCATCTCGTCGTATAGGCGGTAGGACAAGTTCCTCAGCACGCACACAGCATTTTCCACGCTCTGCAGGGAATGGAAGGTTGTCAGAGTGGGCTGAAGCCCCTGGGCCCCCTTGGCTCACCATCTGCCCCTCACCTTATCTTCGCACTTGCCCACGTCCAGGGCATGGTTGATGTAGGTGACCAGGGCATCCACTAGACCATGGCACTCACGCATCTTCTGGCGAGTGGCCTGGGAGGCTGAGCTGAGGTTCCTGGAGATGGAGGCAGATCAGAGCTCCCCCAGGGGTGCCAACAGAGTCCCCCCACGTACCCCTAAGATGAAATCCCTTTGTATCCTGAGCTGGGACTGGCCTGTGTCCCCGTATTCCTGTATACTACCAGACACTGTTGCAACTTCTCTGCATACCCATCCCCCAATTAACTGGGAAGGTGGAAGTCAGAACAAGGGACTTCATGTCATGAAACCTGAGCCTACAGCTCCAGAGTCTCCTCACATTCACACATGGTGGCCATCCTGGCCTATCCGTCTTAGCCCCTGAACTCTGCCCTGCTGTCCACTTCTCCCAGCAGCTCTGGCCAACTCTGTCTTTATCATTCAGGCCTCAGGTTAACATGCTTCATCTAGACGCTTCTTTGCTCCCCCTTGGGTACTTGGTCCTTTCCTGTCAGCATCTCCTGGCCCAGCGCCACCACCTAGCACACCTGAGGAAACCAGTAGCGTTGTAGAAGATTTCTGCCTCAGAGGCGTTCTGCTGGATGAGAGGGGGGCCCCCTGCTCCTGACAGGGGGCTCAGCACCAGGTCTGTGAGCTGTTCTAGTGTGTCTCGGGCCAGGCGGTCTTTCAGGTGGTCACTGGAGGACAGATTCCACAGGATCCCTGGGCAAGAGGGGACCAAGGCTATGGTCAGGATCAGTTCTTGGGCCCTTTGGGCTCTGCTGGGGATGGTTTGGAGGTTCCCCATGCCTTCCTCGTACCTAGCCTTGCTCTAGAGTCCCACTAGAGAGGTCCTGAGTGTGATCTTTGGGATTATGAGGGCAGGAACTGAGCAAGAAAGACAAGATTTGGGAACGTGAGGGAGTGGGAATGGAGGTGACTAAAAGGAGCCTGGGCTGAGATGTAGCTCCTGGTGTGACATTTGCCCAGCTGGTATGCATGAGGCCAAGTTCCTCCTAGCACCACAGAAAATAAGAACAGAGTTTTGTAGGTGTGGTGGCACACACTTGTGATCTTAGAATTTAGGAGGCTGAAGTAGAAGGACTGCCATGAATTCAAGACCAGCCTAGACTACATAGAGAGGCTGACTCTCAAAAAGAAAAGCATGGTGGCACACACCTTTAATCCCAGAATTTAAGAAGCACAGGTAGATCTCTGTGAGTTAGAGGCCAGCCTGGTCTACACAGAGTTCCAAGCCAACCAGGGTTATACAGCAAGTCAGCCAGGACTACACAGTGAAACCCTATTTCAAACATGCACACACACACACACACACACACACACACACACAGAAAGAGAGAGAGAGAATTAACAAAAGTTTAGCTTGGTGTGTTAGCTCATTCCTATAATGTCAACACTCAGGAGGCCAAAGCAGGATGATTGTGATGAGTTTATTGCTAGCCTGTGCAACAGTGAGATGGAGAATAGGAGAACAGTTTGATTACAGAAAGAGTCTCTCTCTCTCTCTCTCTCCCTCTCTCTCTCTCTCTTTCGGTCTTTTTTGAGACAGGGTCTCCCCGTAGCCCCAGCTGTCCTGAAACTGAAGAACTCACTCTGTAGAACAGGCTGGCCTTGAACTTACAAAGCTCCGCCTGCCTCTGCCTCCCAGATGTTGGGATTAAAGGTGTGCACTACCATGCCCAGCTGAGACCCTCTCTCTTTTTTTGGGGGGGGTCTTTTTTTTTTATGTGTATGAATGTACTATCTGCATGTAAGTTTGTGCACCTGTGTCGTGCAATGCCGTGGAGGTCAGAAGAGGGTGTCAGATTCCCCTGGAACTGGCGTTCTCCTGGAACTGGAGTTACAGACTGTTCTCAGCCATGCTGGGGATCGAACCCGGGTCCTCTGCAAGAGCAGTCAGCGCTCTTAACCACTAGGCTCCAGCCCCATGGGGGAGTCTTTTTGGGACAGGGTCTCCCTATAGCCCCAGCTGTCCTGGAACTCACTCTGTAGACCAGGCTGGCCTTGAACTCACAAAGATCTGCCTGCCTTTGCCTCCCAAGTGCTAGGATTAAAGGCGTGCACCACCACGCCCGGCTTGGGGGGGTCTTTTTTGAGACAGGGTCTCCCTTTAGTCCCAGCTGGCCTGGAGCTCACCATGTAGACCAGGCTGGCCTCGAACTCACAGAGATCTACCTGCCTCTGCCTCCTGAGTGCCCGGCGGGTGAGACCCTCTTAAAAAATACAAAAACAGGGGCTGGAAAGATGACTCAGCAGTTAAGAGCACAGACTGCTCTAGCAGAGGACCCGGGTTCGATTCCCAGCACCCACATGGCGGCTAAGAACCATCTTTAAACCGGGCGTGGTGGCGTCCTAGTACTTGGAAAGCAGAGGCAGGTGGATCTCTGTGAGTTCAAGGCCAGCCTGGTCTACAGAGTGAGTTCCAGGCCAGCTGGGGCGATAGGGAGACTCTGTCTCAAAAAAAAACCAAAAACCAAAAAATAAAAACAAATGCTGGGCATGATGGCCCAGTACCTGGGAGGCAGAGGCAGGCAGCCAGTTCTACATAGTGAGTTCCTGAGTTTCACAACAGCTGGGGCTACAGAAAAAAAAAAAAAAAAAAAAAACAAAACCCAAAACCTAAAACAATGAAGACTGGAGAGATGGCTCAGCAGTTAAGAGCACTGGCTGCTCTTGCAGAGGAGGACCTGGGTTCTATTCCCAGTATCCACATGGTGGCCAACAACTCTTTTACTCAAGTTCTAGGAGCTCTGACACTTTCTGACCTCCACAGGCATTACATGACATGGGTGCACTTCCATACATGCAGGCAATATGCTCATACACATAAAATAAAAATGTTTTGGGGCTGGAGAGATGGCCTAGTGGTTAAGAGTGCAGACTGCTCTTGCAGAGGACCTGGGTTCGATCCCCAGCACCCGTATGGCGGCTGAGAACTGTCTGTAACTCCAATTCCAGGAGAACTCCAGGTCCAGGGGAATCTGACGCCCTCTTCTGACCTCCACGGCATTGTACGACATGGGTGCACAAACCTACATGCAGACAGTACATTCATACACATAAATAATAAAATAAAATAAAAATATTAAAAAAATGTTTTAAATAGTACAAAACCCCAGCGTGGTGGCACATGCGCTTGGGAGGCAGAGTCAGGTGGACCTCTGTGAGATTAATGTCAACAAACAGAGGGCTGGCAAGATGGCTCAGAAGGTAAATGGACTTGCTGCACAAGTCTGACTGAGTTTGATCCTCAGAATTCATGGTTAAAGGAGAGACTGAGTCTCAAAAGTTGTTCCCCGACCTCCATATGTGTGCTGTGGCACACAAGCATAAAGTAACAAGATAAAAACGAGACAAAACAACAACCCAAAAGCTGAAGATGAGAGATGGAGACACACATCACATCCAGGTGTGGTGGTGCACACCTTTAACCCCGGCACCTAGGAGGCAGAGGCAG
Organism: Rhizomys pruinosus; assembly: GCA_009823505.1. Taxonomy (NCBI): domain Eukaryota; kingdom Metazoa; phylum Chordata; class Mammalia; order Rodentia; family Spalacidae; genus Rhizomys; species Rhizomys pruinosus. The sequence goes on along the minus strand of VZQC01002583.1, from coordinate 1,113,794 downwards.
AGGCAGATCTCTGAGTTCAAAGCCAGCCTGATGTACATAGTGAGTTCTGGGCCATCTGGGGCTAAAGGGAAATCCTGTCTCAAAAAGACAAAAAACAAAAACAAAAACAAAAAAAACACACAGATCATGGAGAATACAGAAGGGAAGGAGAGGAATACAGTGAAGGGGGCTGGGAGAGGGCCCTGGGTACCTGTGACGTTCTTGCGTAGCTCGTCATCCTGCTCTCGCAGTGTCCGCAACAGTTCGAAAATGCCATTCTCCTCCACCAGGGCCAGCTTGTTCTCTGCATTGTCATAGATGAGGTTACGTGTGGCGCCTGTGGCATGGCGCTGTACCTCCTGGTTGGCATGATTGAAGAGCTTCACCAGCCTAGGCACCGCCTGAAGGCTGCGAGCCTGTGGCACAGATATACAGATGCATGTGGATACAGACTGAACATGCATGCAGACATGTGCATGTACATGGAAGTGAGTTCCATATATATATGACCTATCCATATGGTTCAAGTGATGCAGGTGAAGCAGATGTATGCATATGCAAATCTGTACTTGTGTATGCAAATGTACGTAGGTAACGTAGGTTTATGGAGATGGTGCAGGTGATGCACATGTCTACTAACAGGACATTTCTGCTCTTCCTCTGATAAGGAGGCTCTGGAGAGGTAGGGTCTGTCCAATCAGCCTGGTGACTAGCAAGGAGAGCCAAGGGCCAGATGTTAGGGAGAGTGGGGTCCAGTGATGATGGTTATTGGGGATCCATTGGGCAATCACTGAGGGGTAGTCAGTGGGGTCCAGTGATGATGGTTATCGGGGATTCACTGGGCAGTCAATGAGGGGTAGTCAGTGGGGTCCATTACCTGCTTCTTGGCTGCTGCATCACTGTAGCACCTGTGCTGGATGTAAGCTGCTCCTAGCACCTGAAGGTTGGGGTCTGAGGCCATGAGGTATTTGACTGCTGAGGGTAGGTCAATGTCATCAAAGCTGCAGAACCCGGGGTCAGTCAGTTATCAGACATACCTTGGATTTGGGCCAGACCATGTGGTATAGTTCCCTCCCTGCTCTAAGCCCAGGTACTCACCCACTGCTGAGCCTCTGCAGGGTCCGATGGCCGCTGTAGCTGTCTAGCCCACGCACATCTGGCAGGTGGCCTGAGTCGGCCAGGCTAAGACTGAGGCTACGCACAGATGGGGCTCGGGCCACAGGCTCCAGGCCAGGCCCTGACACTGACCCAGTTCCCCCACGGCTTCGGTGACTGCTCTGAAATCTTTGAAGGGTTCTCATGGCAGGTGCGCGGATGGTCCGGCTGGGTGGGCCTTCAGTGGCTTCTGGCCAGTCCAGACCCCCTGCTCGGCTTGAGCTGGAGCTGGCCTGGCGCTCATAAGCAAAAGCTCTATAGGTAGAGGCAGCTGCAGGCTCCAGTTGCTCTGATACCACACTATAGCGGTCGTCCAGGCCCCCCGGCCCCAGCCTCAGTGAGCGCAGAGACAATGTGTCATAGTCGGCCCGGCTGGCTGCCCCACCACGCTCATGGAAGGACACTGGCCGGGTGGGCATGGGTGGAGCGGGCTGGGCACCACCATACCCCACAGCCCCAAAGGCACTGCCCCCATTGTGGGCAGAGCTCAACCTCCGACTGCAGCTCAGGTCCACAGCTGAGCGGGAGGACCAGGAGGCTGGGCTGTAGGCCGGCTTGGCGATGGGCCGAAAGGTCTATGGGAGGGAAGGGCACAATGAAGGGATATCTGGGGTTTACCTGGCACCCTCCCCATCTGACCCAGAGCTCCCAGCCTCCCTGTAGAGCCTCCCCCTCAGTGTGGCCTGAAAAGCTGACTCCCTGACTTACCGAGGTCTTGTCTCCACTCAGGCCCTGGGATCGGGAGCTGAAGCCAGCCTGCATGGTGTGATACTGACCCCTGGACATGCCTGTGAACAGGGACAGTGGCAGCCTGATCATGACAAGCAGCAAAGTGTTGGCCTCTCTCTTCTGCCAAAAGTCTCTAACTGAGACTGCTATCAGACCCAGGGCATGGAGGCCAGGTGGGCTCTGGGGCTGATGCCTGGCTTCAGTGCATTTCATCCAGTTAGTTCCAGTAGCCCCTCTTTCCCCAGCACTCCCAATTGTGTCTCCTCTTCTCAAAGGAGTTCAGACAACTCACCCTTTTGACCTCTGGGTTGCCTGGAGAATGTGCCAGAACCTCTATCAAGTGCCCAGTTCCCACCAAGGCATAATACTTGGCCCCCTTGGGAAGCCACGCTGGCCTACTCTAACCAATGAAGACCTCTTGAGCTCTTCTTCTGCCCAGACCCCATCCATGCCACAGTCACAGGGGAGTGACATTGTGTTGGCTAAGGATACAATCTCCCTGGACCAGTCTGCCTTGCTGGACAGTGGCCTCTCCCACTTGTCAGAGCCAGAGGCAGGGACCACACCCAACCCATCTGGCTATATATTAGCTGAGGACAGGGCGTTGGCCCAGCTCCATGGTCAGTGGGCAGAAAGGTGGGCAAGTGGGGAGGGAGGACTGGTCAGAAGCTTGGAATGATATAAGTGGATGAATGGATGTGTGGGAGAGCAGGAGATGAGTGAGGATCATGTAAGTGGCGAGGAAATGGGCAACTGAGTGAAGGGGTGCTGGGTGCAGAGTAGAGGGGAACATGAGACTAGCCAGGAATCACCCAAGAGGGGATGGTGACAGTGGGCAAGCCTCGAGTGGGGCTCAGCCTTTGCCAGGGTCTCTGCTTGTGGAGAGGCTACCCGGGTATGGGGAAGGGGCTCTTGCTCCTCCCCAACTCTGTCCATGGGGTGGACATTCGTGTTCCCCAGACCCACCCAGGTTAATGAAGCTTCTAGGCAGGGGCTGTTAACCCTTTGGACGCTACTGAGGCCCAGACTTGGGGGCACACCCCAGCCTGGGGACCTTACGCCCACCCCCAAATTACTATCCTCCTCCCCCTAATTGGCAGGGTAGCCAGGTGGTAATTAAGCCCTCCTTGCACCTGCCCCCATCCCATGACCCCTGGGCAGCAACTTGGCCCCAGTAAGGCAGAGGTTTAGAAAGATTCAGAGAGCAATCCCAGTTCCTGGTCAGCCCCTTTGCCAGTGGCTAGAGGCCAGTTCTGGGGACCTTCTAGACATCATGTGGACCACTGTGAACTGAAGTCTGGACCTCTGAAGAGAGAGAGGTTCATGGTATTGTCTAAATGTAATCCTTGTTTTTATAGCCTACCAGGGAGTAAATGATGCTTCTAGAATGAGTACTCTGAGCTCAGCATGACCATCACACACCACACACACACAGTCACCACAGTCACACATAGAAACACACATAGTGTGCCCCTGAGAAGTACTCACTGGCTGTTCTCATGGAGAATATCTGGGTCACTCCCGTCAGGCCCAGCCCTGCAATTCCTCAGGGAACCCCTGCTCCAGACAGGCCTGGGCAGTGTCTGGGATCGTCTACCACTCCATGCTACTGTTCCACTCACTCCCATCGGGTGAGGAGGGACGCTGCCCTCTGAGACTGCAAAATGAGCCTGTGTTCTGTGGGGTGGGGCGCAAATGTGTTCTGTTTGTTGACAGATATGCCTGGCGGCTCACCTTGTGCTTCCCCAATCTTCCCCCTCACAGAAAGGAGAAGGTGGGACTAGCCAGATCCCTGGTAGGCTCAGGGGTCCTGGATGAGGAGTAGGAATGCCCCACCCAGACTGCTTTCCAGGCCTGTTGGGGTGTGGTGGTGACTCAGAACAGAACAGGCCTCAGTGAGGTGAGTCAAGGCCTGAACCCAGTGCTTGCATGGCCTCTGCCCTTGGCACCACCACACCCGCCCTAGCCACCTTCACCATCACCCATTGCCCACCGTGTCCAAGTTGGCCTACCTCTGGCAGCCTCCATGGCGCCATCAGGCTCAGCAGACCCATTGTGCCGGGACTGCTGGCCAAGCTGCAGAAGGCGGGCTCGGACTTGCTCTTGGACTCGGGCTGCCCGCAGCCGATCAGCCTCTGGCCCCTCAGCGCCCCGACGATCCAGCTGTAGGTCTGAGGGCAATGCCAGGGAGCATACCCCAGCCTCTGGCTGCAGGGCGGAGAGCAGGAAGTTACCGTCCTGCATGGTGACAGGGGCAATCAGCCAGCCCACCTGGCCAGGGCCTCTTCCCGGTCTTGTCCCTCAAGGCCCGATTCCCAAAGTCTCTTCCTGGCTAGTGTGCTTAGAGCCAGCCCAGAGACCTACAGCCGCCCAGCCCAGACCTAGGCTGGGGGCGGAGACACCTGGGCCAGGTGGGAGGGAGGGGCCAGCGTCTGCTTAAGGTGGAATTTGGGCGGAAGACCAGGCCCTGAGTTTTCAAGTCATGGCCTGGTCTTCCTTTTCCTCCTCTTCTACTAGGCCAGGGCCGTGGGAATGTGCGTCCTACCTGCTCTTAGCCTGACTGGGCCAGACCAGGCCCTGTGGGTGCACTCTTCTGAGTCTGAGAATAGAGTAAGGAGCCTGTGGAGAAGCCAGAGCCTACCACTCTCAGCCAGAGGCAAAGGGGTGTCCCAGCTTGGAGCTTGGGAGCCCTTGGGCTTCAAAGCTCAGATAGCCTTCCAGACAGCCAGGCCCAGGCAGTTTTCATCAAGAGACAGTTTAGTGTTTATAATTCTGGTAAGGATAAAAGACTTGAGGGAAATAGTGTTGGTGTTGGAGGCAGCCCCATCAAGGTCGTAAGTGAACCAGTGACAGACAGATACCTATCCTGTAATCTGCAGACCCAGGAACTCACCCCAATCCCCACCTCTACAGAGGCCTCAGAAGGGTTGCTCTCTTTGGCACCTCTCTTACCAGCTTCTGCCCCCCAGGCTTGGGGTGGGAGGCCCGTTCCAACATATGAGTCAGGGTGAGCAGGCGGGGCGCCCCGAGGGGTTGACTCAGAGGGGCCTCGGCTCATGTCAGCGCCTGCCAGGCTGGGGATAGAGGGCGGTGGGCAGGAGGTATGGGGTGAGGGGCTGAGAAAAAGGTGGGAAGGCTGGAGGTGAGGAGCATCAGGGTTTGTCTCTAGAAGTTCTCCCAGCACCCCTGTTAGGTAGACAGCATACTACCTGGCATCCAGGTGGATTGGGGTGTTAGGGATCAAACCCAAGAGGGAGTTTGGGATGTGTTGCCTAGGGACGCTCCTTGTTCTCTCCGGCATTCTGGGGCCTCCATCCCCGGGCTCTGCCTCTTCCCAGGACCTAGCCCCTGGGCTCTTTGGACATTCTACCCCTCATGGAAGGCCCCTGGCCCTAGCTCTAACAGAGGGTGGCTGTGGGAGACCTCAGAGGAAGCAAGCAGCATCAGGGACAAGGTCAGTGTGGAGTAGGAAGAGCCAGAAGGTAGAAGCCAGAGGCCAGTGCGGGTTGGGGATGGAGCCTGGTTTGGGTCCCCTAGTCACCAGGTGGGGGTAAGGGCCAAGAGACCTACCGTGCTGCTGGTGCTGCTGGTCTGGATTCTGCTGGAACCTTGGCTCACTCTAGGGGCCACTACTGTGGCCCAGCTTGTCCTGGGCTCCATCCAGGTCGGAGCTTCTGCGGTGGGCTCCATCAGGGCCCAGCTCTTGTGGGCAGCAGCCTGTGCTTGGAGATGGTACTGTGGGGGCACCCGAGGGCGGGGTGGGAACGCTGCACACCCATCTCATCAGACCGGTTGCTTCCCTGGGAGACGCGTTTCGTGTGGAAAAATCCCGGGAGACAAGTTTGTGCGGCGCCAAGAGGCCTGGAGGCACACGCCTGGCCTGGCAGAGGCCCGCCCTACATGCATCAGGCCCACCCAGAGCCCTGCAGCAGCAAGGCTGTGGCAGAGGGGACAGAGAGTTCCAGGAGAGTACAGAATGGAGGGTCAGAACCATACAGGGTTGCAGGGGGCTTAGGTGTGGTTAGAGCCAGATGGGAAGGAGGGAAGGAGGCACCCAGTAGGTGTGGAGAGGAGAGGAAGGCCAGAGTCAGCCTGTGGGGTCCCCAGGGCCTCCTCTTAGTAGAGAGAGCTGCAGCTATGACCGGTTTTGATGAGGACACACTGGGCCACACACCACTACCTATGGGGGCTTGGTGTCCCTAAAAGGCCTGTAGCTGTATGTCTTGGAAGGATCGGGAAACTGTCCCCACACTTGGACCTGTATCCGCTGTTCCCACAGTTGGGACGGCCCATGTCGGACGGCGCCCACGGCGAGGAGGGCTCAGCTCTCTTGTGGAAGGGCGTCACCTTCTTCTTGGCGCTGCCCCGTGGCCATGTGCATGTTCAACGTTTACATGAAGTCGCATCACGGAGAGCACCAGAGACCGGAGTTCGTCGCCTACCCTCATCTCCACATCAGGACCAAGCCCTTTCCTTGGGGAGATGGTAACCATAACCCTCATGTGAACCCACTTCCGACTGGCTATGAAGATGAGTAAAAGAACCGGGACCTTCACCCAGGCAACAGGGGCCACACACTGGTTTGGACCATTCCTCTGCATGTGGACCGGAAGAGTATATGGGACGTTAAGCTCATCTTTTCTTGTATCAAATGGTAACCATTATACCAATCTTTAATTCCATCCCTTTGCTTATGGGAGGAGATGGCTTAAATAAATAACTTAAACTTAAAAAAGAAAAAAGACTGCTGCTTTGTTTCTGTGAATCCCTTCCTGATGCCTCCACCTCTATGGTTAGCTCCAGCGAATGCTCAAATACAGCCTGCAAGCTGCCTCAAGCAACTGGAACCTCTTGAGGCTCAGTCTTTTTTTTTTTTTTTTTGAGACAGGGTCTTCCTTTAGTCCCAGCTGGCCTGGAGCTCACTATGTAGACTAGGCTGGCCTTGAACTCACAGAGATCCTCCTGTCTCTGCCTCCCAAGTGCTGGGATTAAAGGTGTGTGCCACCAGGCCTGGTGAGGCTCACTCTTATCATCAGGATTTAGCAGTGGTCTTGTAGAGTTCCATAGCTGACCACCTCCCAGGTTAGCAGGGTTCCCCCTTTTCCCCCTTTCATCTTTTTTTTCTTGGATTCTATACTTGTGCTTTGTCATCTACTGTCTTTTCATGGGTCACTTTTGTCATTGTTGGGCTTTAGAAATACTTATTTAAAAAAAAAAAATTGTACATGGGCCGGGCGTGACGGTGTACATGTTTAATCCCAGCACTCTGGAGGTAGAGGCAGGTGGATCTCTGTGAGTTCAGACCAACCTGGTTTACATAGTGAGTTCCAGAGCAGCTGGGGCTACAGTGAGAGACCCTGTTTCAAAAAAGACCAAAAAAAATTTGTGTAAGGGCATGTGTGTATGTGGGTATATGCACATGAGTGCAGGTACCCAAGGTGGTCAGATGCTTGGGATCCCTCTGGGTCTGAAGTAATATGTGGATGTGAGCTACCCAATGTAGGTGCCAGGAACTGAACTTGGGTCCTTTTGCAAGAGCAATAAGTGCTCTTAACTGCTGAGTCATCTCTTCAGCTGTGTTGTTTGGTTTTTGGAGAAAAGATCTCATTCTATATCTCTGAATTCGCTGAAACTCACTATGTAGACCTGTGATTGCCTCTGAGTTGTGGCAATCCTCCTTCCTCGGCCTCCTGAATTCTGGGATTACAGATGTATGCCACCATGCCTGGGTCTCTTTTATCTGTTACTTTCCAATTTATTCTTTGAAATTTTATTTTTGAAATTGCTAGTTTTTAAAAAAACAAATTTTTTTTTGGAGACAGGTCTTTCCCTGTAGCTCCAGCTGGTCTGGAACTCGCTATGTAGACAAGGTTGGCCTTGAATTCACAAAGATCAGCCTACCTCTGCCTCCTGAGTGCTGGGATTAAAGGCATGTGCTGCCGGTTGTGGTAGTTTTTAGCTGCCTGATGTGGGTGCATGGAACTGAACTCAGGTCCTCGCGAAAGTAAGCTGATGTAAGTCTGTCTCTCTCGATATATATATATATCTCTCATTTTTTTTTTTGAGACAGGGTCTTCTTTAGGTCCAGCTGCCTGGAGCGCAACTATTAGATAGGTGCCTTGACTCATCAATAGAATGGCCTCCATTAGCTGCTCCCAAGTGCCTCCTTTTAAGGTAGGTGACTCTCCAACACCCTGCCAGTGTTCTTCGGTATTTTTTTTTTTCAATTATTTAATGTGACGGATTCCATGAGGTTACTGTCGGCTGTAGGTATGTGCTTACCAGTCCGTCATGGTGTCTTGCAATGCTTTGGAGGTCAGAAGAGGGTGTCATAGTATTCCCCTGGAACTGGAGTTAAAGATGGTTCTTAGCTGCCATGTGGGTGCTGGGAATCGAACTTGGGTTCTCTGCAAGAGCAGTTGGTGCTCTTAACCACTGAGACATCTCTCCAGCCCCTCAGTAAGTGCTCTTTTTTTTTTTTTTTTTTTTGGTCTTTTCGAGACAGGGTCTCCCTGTAGCCCCAGCTAGCCTGGAACTCTGTGAACCAGGCTGGCCTTGAACTCACAAAGATCCGCCTGCCTTTGCCTCCCAAGTGCTAGGATTAAAGGCTTGCGCCACCACAAGTAAGTGCTCTTAATTCCCGAGCTGTCTCCAGCCAAAGATGTGTGTGTGTGTGTGTGTGTGTGTGTGTGTGTGTGTGTATGTGTGTGGTGCTGGAGACAAAATCCAGGGATTTGTGCATGCTAGTGAAGTGCTCTAACCACTTGGCTATATCCCAAATGCTAAAGTGGCTTTTATTTCTATAGATTTTATTTCACTCCACCTGAAGTGCTGTCAATAACTTCTATTTCCATCGTTTTCACCATTGATTTTCTAAGTTTTCCTCTAATGTCTGTCCATTCCTGGCCTCCCAGGCTTGCTTTTCCTGACCATTCAGTTTACAAATGCAGCATCACTCAGATTTGCTAACTTTCTTTTCTAGTTTTACTTTTTTCTCTATTAACCACTGGCACCATGACATCAGACATTATACTAGCAAGTCTGCTGGGAGCTGCTTCTGTGCTGCACAAGGATGTAAGTTCTCCAAGGACAAGTTCTGATCCACGGCTGGTGCTCAGCATAAATTCTTAATTAACATGAATTTAGGAACTGAGGTGTCCAGCCACTGGTGAGACTTTATAGTCCTGCCTGAGACAATTCTGGTGTATGTTCTCTACTTGCCTTTTACTTATGGTTCTTTTTCTTTTCCTGTCTTTAAATTTTTTGCTTCTTGGTATCAGGCTTCTTCCTCCTCCTCCTCCTCCTCCTCCTCCTCCTCCTCCTCCTTTTCCTCCTCCTCCTCCTCCTTTTCCTCCTCCTTCTCCTTCTCCTTCATCTTCTCCTTCTTTCTTGGTATCAGGCAGCCGCTACTTCTCCTTCTCCTTCTCCTTTTGACACATGGTCTTGCTACTTCACCCTTGTTGGCCTCAAACTTAAGATCCTCCTGCCTTGGCCATCTAAGTGCTAGGATTACAGGTGTATATTACTACAACTTAAAAAAAAATTTTATTTTGCAACAGGGTCTTACTATGTGACGTTGGATGACCTGAAACTCGCTAGGCTGTCCAGGCTGGCTCTGAACTCAGAGAGATCTGTGTTGTGCAATGCTGCGGAGGTCAGAAAAGGGTGTCGGATTCCCCTGAAACTGGAGTTCTCCTGGAATTGGAGTTACAGACGGTTCTCAGCCGCCATGTGGATGCTGGGGATCGAACCTGGGTCCTCTGCAAGAGCAGTCGGCACTCTTAACCACTAGGCTATCTCTCCAGCCCCAGCATGAATTCTTTTTTTTTTGGTCTTTTTTTGTTTGTTTTTTGTCTTTTTTTGAGACAGGGTCTCCCTGTAGCCCCAGCTGTCCTGGAACTCACTCTGTAGACCAGGCTGGCCTTGAACTCACAGAGATCCGCCTGCCTCTGCCTCCCGAGTGCTAGGATTAAAGGCGTGCGCCACCACGCCCAGCCCAGCATGAATTCTTAAACCAGTGTTTTTTGTTTGTTTGTTTTTGGTGAAATGTCTGTGAGGGACAATTTGTCTGAACTAGATGTATAAAAGCCATTGTAACTGGGAGCTTTAGTAGGTCTCTCCTGGCTCTGTGGGTTCTTCTTGCCTATAAAGTGGGCAGATCAAGTGACACTGGGAACTTGGTGTTCCACATCTGCTGGCTAGGCAATAGCCCGTGTGTGGGAAAGTCTCATTCAGTGTCTGTTCTTAGTAGCCAGACTACAAAGAAAGCAGATGGAAAGAGTAGAAGGTAAAGACAGGAAGGGAGAGGGAGAGAGTGATCAGGCCTCTGCCTTCCAAGAGAACAGCCACAGAGAACAAGTCAGAACTAAAAAAAATATTTCATTTCATTCTGAATAAAAAACAGAACAGACAGAACTCTTGTAAATTCTGAAAACAATGTCATTGCTACAGAAAATTTCACAGAAATCATCAGGGAGTATGGGGACGAAGGCTCTTGTCCCACCATGAAGGTTGCCTATCTGGGGTCAACGAAGGAGGCTTTAGGGGTCCAGCACAGGTGGCAGCATAGCCTAGATCAGGCTTTGAGTGCGGCTTTCAGCTGTTGCCTCAAGACCCAGTGTTCAGGAAGGCTGTCAGGTTTTCAGGATCGCTCTGGGAGGGAGCCCTTGCGGCTGCGTGTGGCCCACATGCCCCGCTTGGAGTGGTAGTGGTGGTAGAAATGCCGCAGTCGAAGCCTCTCCACCTCCAGCCCTGCCTGCAGGACCCTGGGGTGGATGGGTGGAATGTTAGCACCTTGGTTCGGATGCTGTAGGTCAGGGCTGCCCTGAGATGGCAAGAGCTGGGGGTTGAGAAGAGGTTCTGGGGATGTGGAGTGGGTAGAACAATCTTTGTGGGCCTAATATGATTCTGGGAGGATGACAGGGTCCATTTGCATGTGGATCCCTGTCAGTCAATGGAGGAGGTGTCTCAATCTGAGGTGGGAGAGGGCAGTCACCTGTCCAGAAGCTCCCAGTCTTCGCCTCCCCACTGGTCTCGAAACTCCTCCGTGTTCATGCCTCCCACACGATCAAAGTCTGATTTGTAGATCCCGAAAAGACCAAATCCATTCACCTCCCAGTAACCTTGGGGTGGGGAGGATGACCATCAGGCAGTGGTCTTTAAGTTTGTTTCCCTAGGGAAGACTGAAGAACCTCAGGAGGGATCCCAGGAAGCCTCCTTATTCTGGGGACTAAGTACCTCTGGTATTTGATCATTGTCCAGGAGCACATAGGCCCACAGAGGGAGGTTCTTATGAATTCTGCATGTCCTATGACACTGTTGGGGTATTTATGGAACCCTGGATGTTGACCTTGAACTTTGCCTTGGTGTTTTTGAGAATCTGACATTCCCGGGGATGGTTGGGGCCTTACCGTGTGGGTTGTGAGGTGAACTTCCACAGCCCAGACGCATGACCACAGGGGCGAAGGCCAGCTTGCCCTCCACACAGTGCTTGCGGATGCTGTCCAGAATGTTGGGTGGGAAGTGGATGTGCAGATCACAGAGGAAAAGGATGCTGCTGGGGTCCTGGAGGTTGAGAGGTCTGAGTCCTGTTTAACGCCTCCCCACGGTGATCTCCTCAGCACCCTTTCTCTCCCCTAAGCCCAACTGCCCCACAAACCTCTACTGCATCCACTCCAGCTTGCAGGCCTGCAGAGCGCTCAAAGTTTCCTGTTCGTCTCAGGTACTGGTACCTGGGGGAGTGAAACGATCATAGGACACATTGCTGGGGGTGGGCAGGGGTGAGGAGAACCCATCTCCTAGGAGAGGAAAGATCTCTGGTCTCCCTAGGTGGTAGTGGTGGGGACATCATTACCGGGGCAGCTGTGCCGTGCTCAGGGCCTGTTCCACGTCCATATCTTCACTTTCAAAGTCCACTAAGATGATGTTGAAGTGTGAATCCCTGGTGTGTGCATGCAGCGCAGCCATGTCTGCCAGGAACTGGGCTACCCAACGGGCCTGATTCTTCACTGGAGGAGGGGTACCATTAAGCCAACTTGGTAGCACTACCATGTCTCCCCATTTGGGATACCTTCCTCCCAACCACCCCTCACCCTTGGCATTAACATTCCTCTCCTTCCCCAAGGCATCCTGGAGGGTGTCTGTCTGAGGTTGGAGCACCTGGCACAATTAAGTGAACCATGACGTCCTGGCGCCAGGCCAGGTGGAGTGGTCGGCAGAGCTCCGGGTGGCCATCGGGGCGGGTGGAGGAGGCAGGAGGGGGCTCAGGACTCTCTCCATCTTCATCCCCAACATGGGCTCCGGGCAGTCGTAGGAACACATACTCTGACAGGCGCAAGCGGCCGCCCCCGCGCTCCTGCAGCTCCAATTCCAAGAGGAAACGACTTCCGCGTGCAGAGTCTCGGCGCTTCTCCACGTTCACAATGCGCAGAAGCGCGAAGCGCCTGTGAGGCAGAGCTGGTCAGCCACCAAGAGGCTCAGCTCCACCCTGCCCAGCTTCTGTCATGATGCAACTGAGCTCAGTGGACTGTATTACACCTGCCGCCTATCTGGAGGTTCCTAGATGGTGGCTGACCTTCTAGCACCTCAATTCCCCAGCCTAGCAGGAAGTAGGGAAAGCTACACTAGGAGGTGCTGAGAGCCCAGGGCAGTCATCTCCCAGGTGTCTTGATCCTCCCCTTCTATGACAGTTCTCCTTCTACAGCACCATCAGGAGGAAGAAGCTGCTGGTCTCCCATGGTCTCTCTCCCCTTGCCTCCCTTCCTCCCTCAGCCCACCCTCACACTTGCTCTCCATTCTTTCTCAGGCAGTTTTTCCCATGCCTTGGGCTACTCATTCTGCTTCCCACCTTCTGGTGATAGCCAGTACCCCTTTTCTGGCAGCACATCAGTGTGACTTCTAATGGGTCCAGAATCCTCAGTCCCACCTGCTCCACCCAAGTCAGGCACCTTCTGCTCTCAAACACTTTTGGTCACTCCTTGGGGCCACCCCACCCAGATAGGCAAAAGTGGGATCATAGCCAGGACCACTGATGGACAGAGACCTGAAGGCCATGTGACAATTAACTGCTCTAAGGAAACCCTGCTACCTGGGAGAATGGCCAAGTGGTAGGAGGGTCCCCGACCACCCAGTCACTGCCCTGTACAAGGACTGTCATGCTCTTCCCTTCCTAAGCAACAGCATACTTGTGTACAACTCAGAGGAGGGCCAACTCCTGCCCTGTTTATAACCTCTGTTGAGCCTGGTTCTGTCTATTCTGTCTTCAAGGTCTAGAGGTTCTACCTTCCCTAAAGGGCAATGAAGGGCTTGGCCTCTTCTTAGAATTCTTTCAAAGATAATTAGGGTTCCATTTCCCCTCAATATGGGGTACAGATAAGTTGGACTCTTGATACCTGGGAGGCCAGGGAGGCAGAAACTTTCTCTGCTGTCCCCTCCCCACCAATAGACCTCTAGTGAAGGCCCTGCAGGGAGAAGAGGGGTCTGGGAATCCCAAGCTTGACCCTTGCATGTCTCTGGTCCCTGGAAAAGGCTGTCTTCCCAGTATGTTGGTGTGACTGGCTAGTAATCTATGTAATTTGGATTCATCCTTGGGTGTAGGTCCAAGGTGGCAGAACTGGGGCTTGGTGGTGAAAGGATATGAAGCTAGCTCTAGTGGAGTTCCAGGGAGCCAGCCCTTCAACCGGACAAAACAGAGTAGGAAGGCACAAGTTCTTAGGAAGGGGAGAGGAATCAGAGCACTGCTGAGTGCCAAGGTGTGAGTCCTAGAGATCAGCATCTCTCTCCAGGCAAACTGCCCCATACCCGCCATGGCGTGCATTAAGCCGCTCCATGTACTGAGCCACCACATCCACTGCCTCAGCCTCTGGCAGCTGCAGGTTCCCGGAGACATTGCAGCGCAGGTCGTTCCAGTCAGAGCGCAGCAGCTCGAAGTCCATAGAGCCCACGCTGAATGTGCGCTGCCAGTCAATGGCATCTTCTCGCCAGCGGCCCATTGGCCGGCCTGCAGCCTCCTCCTCCTCCTCACTGTCTTCTGATGCAGCCTCATCACCAGGGGTCCCATCGTCTTCTCCTTCTTCACCCTCTCCAGGCAGATGTGGCCTAGACACCTGAGACAAGCTCAGGAAAGAGGTCACAGGCTGTACTTCCACTGAAGAGTTCAAGTCCACCGTTGGTGCTGTGAGTCCCTGTGCATGTGCCTGGCCCTCCTGGCCTCCCTGGGTGGCCTGTGCCCTGACTAGGGGTCTTAGTTCTGTAGTCTGGAGGCCACTGGTCCTATGGCCCTGGGGCCGAGGTGGATGTGGGGGCGCCCGCAACTGTACTCTGGGAAGGGGCCTGGGACGCAGGAAGACATCAGGGAAGGGTGGCCAGGGTGGGTCTCGAAGTGCCTTTGGGGAAGCCCGCTGTCCAGGCCGTACCCTGGTCACATACACCTTTGAGGGAGATTTCTCTGCAGTGCGGGGAGGAGGAGCTCGGCCCAAGAAGAGGGGCAGTGGACGTGGGGCCCAGTTCAGTGCCCTGGAGTGTCTGGGGATCTGCTCGTCCAGGGGACTGGCTGTAGGCAGAGTAGGGGTGGCTGCAGTCCCAGTGGAGGCTGCTGGGGTTGGTGTCCTGTGGCTTTGCCTTAGGGATGCATCGGTGGGCTCAAGACTGTCTAGAAGTTCCTGTTCATCTTCATCATCCAGGAAGTCTGTGGAGAGTGTATGGTAAGGAGGTAGTACCAGGCAGATAGGCTGGGGGACAGAGATGGAATGGGACACTTACCATCCGGGTTGAGGAAGAGGAAGGCCCTACGCTGAACTTCTTCCTCCTCATCTTCCTCTCCCTCCTCCTTGTCCATTTTCATGTATTTATAGAACCCAAACCTGAGGGATCAAGGATATTAGACACCTGCATCTTTGAGGTCCCTCCCCTTCTGATAGGATTCCCCATCTGCCTACCTTTCCAGGTATAGCGGTGATTCACGATAGAAGCACTTGTTGTCTGTCTCCATGTGAGTGAGACGAGTGTGGTCATTGGGATAAACGAAGGACAGGTACACCTAGGGGCAGGACCAGAGGCTTAGGATAGGACTTGGGGAGACGGCAGCCTTAGGAAGCCTTCCTTGATGGGCACTTACAAACTGTAGTCCCTGGTATCTGGCAATGGGAAAATCCTTGAGGATGTAGGTTGGCGCATAGGCACAGGGCTCCAGTACATTCTCCAGGATGGAAGGTTCCATTCGAGGGGCTGTAGGAGGGACAGTCACTTTATTGCCTAGCCCTCATCCCTCTCTGTCCTCACCCTCCACTGGACCCTGGTCTCACTGAGGAAGAAGGTGTCCCTGGGGTCTGGCTGTAGCATATCGACACTTGGTTCTTCCTGTGGCAGGTGTCCCCCCACATGGCTGGCTGGAGACTGAGGCACATGGTCTACATGGTCCATCTTTAGAGCCGACTCATCTGAGAGCACAAGAATATCTGGGGCTCCACCCTACCCTTCCCCATCCCCACTCTGAGCCCACCCACCCAAACTGAGCCATTCCCATAAAAAAATTCCCAGCCCGCACCTGTGTACAGGGAAATGTGAGCAGAGCCAATGACCTCGAACTTCAGACCAGGCAGGAAAGCTCGCCACTGGGGGGTGGGGATAGGAAAGAGGCTGGGTCCTGGTTCCTTAGCTCAGGGATTGGGGACTAGCCAGCGAAAACGCTCAAGGGGTACAAGAAGCTTGGGGTGTGGATGGGAGAGCAGCATGCAGAGAAAAGGCACCTGGCAGAAGGTCTAGAAGACTGAGGGGCCCTGGGGGCGGAAAAGCTCCCCCGCCTTTCTGCCCTCCCTCCCTCCCTCCCTTCCTCCCCCACTCCCTCTTGACTTGCTGGCCTATGGCTTCTGCCCTCTACCTGCTGTCTGGTTTTACATGGTGCCTTCCTGAGGTCATTGCTGGATTCTTCCCCAGCCCCGGACCTAGTACCTGCCACCAGATGGCCCTTTCCATGCCCCACTTCCTTGGCTGCTCCCGAGTTTCCTTTGTGGATGTGGTCCTTCTCCTGTCCCTCTCAAGTTGGGGTTCCTCAGGAGCTGACTCTGTACTTGTGTGCTGCCAGCTCATCCTGGGCCTTTGTACCAGCTCCCTTTGCTTCCCCAAGACCCTCTGAGCCCAGAGTCTTTACCCTGCCGAGCTCAGGTGACGTGAACTCCTATGTGCTACAGTTCAAAACCCTCAATCCTTCTGCGGTCACTGTCTCTCAACCTTCAGACTCTTTCTGTAGGACCCTCCTCCCTACCTCTCAATTACCTGTCTTTCTTCCCTGGGATGGTTAATATTGATTATCAACTTGACAAGATCTAGAATCACTGGAGACATGCACTTTAGGCATGTCTGTGAGGGATTATCTAGATTATGTTAGTTGAGGTGAGAAGACTCACTCTAAAATTCGGGTAGTACTGTTCTATGGGCTGTGGTCCAAGACTAAATAAGGTGAGCTGAGCACCAGCATTCGTCTCTCTGCTTCCTGACTGTGGATGCAGTGTGACTAGCTGCCTCACACTCCTGCCACTGAGACAAAATTAACCCTTCTTTCCAAGTTGCTTCTTGCCAGGTATTTTGTTACAGTAATTGCTAAAGTAACCAATAAACCCCTGAGGTGGCCTCTTCCAGCTCCCTGTCTCTCTACAGTGGCCAGAGGCATTCCTGGTATGCAAACCCTACTGTCTCACTCTCGGACAGTCTGAGTAGTCCAGCACAGCATAGTAGGCCTGGCCTGACCTGGTTACCAAATCTTTTGGGGTCCCAGAAGATGCTGAAAATGAGACCAGTTCTCAATGTATAGAATTAACATGTACTCCCTGTTCTTGCACCCTTCCCCTCCATGTTCCCTGGTGAAGGTCCACTCATCAGTGTAACCTCTCTGTACACCTAGTAGGCACAGCACGCTGTTCTGTCCCTGATCATCTGCTTTGTCTCCCAGACTGGAAATCCCTTTGGCGCGGGGACTACTCTGCAGTGACTGTCCCACAAGGACAGGAAGTAAATGGGGAGGGGAGCTGCGGTCTTTGGAGTTCTTCTGGATGGTGGGCCACACTCACACCCACTTCCACGTGGTCTGAGCCCTTGTCATCTTGCTTGTGAAGCAGTTCAAAGTAGTACCTCCGGGAGGCCATGAGCCTGTTGACATAAAGGAGTCAGGGCTTGTCCCTCACCAAACAGATTGAGAACCCAGAGAACGGAGAGACTCTCATATCCCTCTGGGCTGGTCCTTCAGGAAGACAGTATGTGTGTAGTTTGAGCAATGGTGCCCAGGGTTAGGTGACACCCAGCCTCACATCCAACACATATTGTGCATACACACATGAATGTATACACCCTCAGTCACTTACCGCCGGGGCTTCGACACCTGGGAGCTGAACTTGGTGAATTCTCCAGGTGCCGTCCACTCAGAGCCAGTCTAGGGGTGATACAAAAGGGACAGAGAGGTGTTGGTGTTCTCCTTGTGTGTATCTGACACATTCAGGACATATTTCTAAGAGGCTACAGGAGGCCCAGTAAAGATGGGCGGGATGTGGATGGAGGGCCAGGCCAGGAGGCCAGAACCTACCTTTCCTACAAAGGCCACAAGCTGAGCGGCTGCTGGGCTCTCATCCAAGCTCAACCAGAACTCAGAGTTGTCATCCGAAGCCACAGAGAACTGGATGTCTCCTAGTCCAAAGGACAGGGGCTCAGGGAGCTGATGTCCAAGGCATCCTGCCCTGGCTCTCCTCACCTACTCACCATCTCTGGCTGGGTGAATGAAGCCAAAAATCCGGAGGCCATAGTTCTTCCACTTGGGGGACACAGCCAACTTCTTTACTGTAGTGCGAGTCTGTGGATGGGACAACAACCACTGACTAATGGCTCACTGCATGCCTTCCCCACCCTGCTGCCCACTTTCTTCTTGGGTACTCACATGAGGAAACAGTGGGAAGTGAAGGTTCCTTCTCAGGTGGCCCACAGCACCTCCACACCAGTCCTCAAACACATGCAGGTTCACCTGCCCCTTGAACTGGGGATCAGATGGTACTTTAATATTATATAGTGTGTTCCATCTTTCCTCCTAGCCCAGGCTGGCCCAGCCCAGTAGAGCTCACCTCCTCCTGCCATGGGGGTGTCTGGTGGGTGAGGTTCAGAAGGGGTAGCTTCCTAGACCCTCCAGGAAACATCATGTTTGGGACCTGCCCCTCAAGCTACAGGAGAGAAAGGGTA
Source organism: Rhizomys pruinosus (assembly GCA_009823505.1). Taxonomy (NCBI): domain Eukaryota; kingdom Metazoa; phylum Chordata; class Mammalia; order Rodentia; family Spalacidae; genus Rhizomys; species Rhizomys pruinosus. The sequence goes on along the minus strand of VZQC01002583.1, from coordinate 1,095,716 downwards.
GCCATGTCAGAGTTCAAAGGGCGGGAAGCCTCACAATTGCACACAATACGTCCAGGAACACATAGAAAAGCATAAATTCACACCCCAACCCTTTACACATCACCCTAAGTACTCTCCACACAGACACCCTCATCACAGCTGCTCAGGCAGACATGTGAACACCTATAGCACACAATACACACCCATAGCAACCCAGACAGTATCCAGGCTGGGAGGTTGAAAGCCACACACAACCCATGACCACATGTGCCCATCTATGAGAGTGGTTTTGTGCACATGCAGTTTTTTCCAGTTTCTGCTCACCGCCTGCTCGTCCTCATGGCTTTCGCTAGAGTCCTCTGCCCTCTGTGTGGACGATACCATCCGGATGCCCCGACTGTCTGTCACACCAGTCAGCTTGTCAACTTCTGCAGTGGCATGTGAAGTCTAGGCTTAGCCTTTCTCCAAGACTAGAGGCTTTGTTGGGTGTCGGTTGAGGGGTGAGGGGTGGAGGCAGGAAGCCTCATTCCATAGTTAGAGGAGGGCACCTGCACTTCTGATCTCTCAATTTAGAAGCCCTTTTACAACTCACCTTGGGTGGGCAGTGAAAAGCTCCTGCTCTTCCCCCACCCCTAGTGGAAGTAGGGAGCAGGGCTACATATGCACTCAGGCTGGTGTGAATCTGTTCATGGCTCTGCATTGGAAAGAACAGATGGTCCAACACCATCAATGCTTTTCCTATGTGCTAGGGAGTTTGCCTCTTGACTGTTTATAGAACTGAATTTTTGTTTTGTCTTGTTTTTTGAGACAATCTCACTATGTAGCCCTGCTGGCCTAGAACTCACAGAGATCCACATGCCTCTGCCTCCTAAGTGCTGGGATTAAAGGTGTGTGCCACCCTGCCCAGCCTCCCAGAACTACATAGACATGTCCATAGCCTGCTCCCACCCCTCAAGTTTGGGGCAGACCATAACCATACTTGCTCTCTAAGCTGTCTACCCACTCAGTGTACCCCTGGGTGTTCATTCCTCTGGACTTGAACCTCCGAATGTGGGAGGCTTCACTTTTACCCCAGTTCTGCTCTTCCTGGTGCTCCCACTGAGAGACACAGAATTAAAGAATCTCTTCTGCTCAGAGCCAAGCCTGGCACCTGTGACTGTCCCTGAGTCTAGACCTCAAAAGCTTAGACTCCTGTGCAAGTACAGCTGACATCAGATGGGCCTGGCCCTGTCTCTAGGTGAGGAGGTGCCTGTGGTCTCCTCCCTTTTGAGAGTCTGGCAGTGCCTCTTACTTGCTCCACATTCCGGATCCTTTCCTGACCGTCTGGGAGGTGAGCAACCAACAGGCTCCTGGCCAAATTCCAACATCCTAGCCCAGATGCCCACAGCCCACCAAGCTAAGTCCAGGTATCTGGAGTACATTGGGAGACTTTTGTCATCGGGTCTCAGCCCAGGCTGCCACCACTGTCCTGCAGGGACTGAGCCACAGTACAAAGAGCAGACAGGCCTCTGCTCCACCCTCACCTGAAGATATCTGTAAGCACAGGTTCTGGACACCCACCAAATGCTGTCTGTACTGACCATTGACCGAAATCAGGAAAGCCTGAGGCACTTGCAGCTGCTCAGTTTCTCACAAGCCTTGCAGTGCCTGCTGGGAGCCAAGATGGCCAGATAGGAGACAGGGTGTCAGCCCAGAGTGTGTGAGCTAGGGCCCCATCTGTATTCCCTAGGCTGCTACCTAAAAGTATCACTAGGCAGCATTAATCTTCCAACATTCAGAACAGCTCCTACCCACCTAAGATGAGTTAGAGCTAGCTGCCCTAAGGTTCCAACTCAGAAGTGGGGTTTCTTGTCTCTAACTGCCTCCCCTGCCCCCCCCCCCCCCTTTCCACCCTTTGGGCTCAGACTCAGCTTCTCAGGAAGTCAGACTGGGGGAGGGCTTGGCTACTGAGAAACCCACAATGGAGGCTGATGGGGGATGGGTTTATTGGGTACTGGGTCAGCTCCTCACCCAGCTGGTAGCTGGGGTAAGGCTTCTTTAAGGGGTAAGTTGTGCCAGGTTATTATTTTTTTTAAGGTGTCACAGATATAAGGTATATGGGTTGGGATGATGCACAGACTCTTGGGAGCTGGGATCTGGTTCAGATCCCTGGTCCCGGGTTTGATGGAGGATGTAGGTAGGCCAGACACAGGAAGAAGCAAAGGGGCTCCTGCGGGTAGGAGCAGGAGTGGGAAGTGAATGGGAGCTTTGGGTTCATCAGGTGGAATGGACCAGGATGTCAGGAGTCTGTCACTGCTCTGAGTCTCTGAGAGGAGATACACCTGCTCCCTTCTCCCTGTATCCCTAGTTCACCACCCTCCTTCACAGGAATAGAGTCAGCCTGGCTGGGCTCCACTCTGCCTGGATGGGATTCCCCCAGGTCCATTCCCTGGCCTTCTTTCACCAGGCTGTCATCATTGCCTACCCCCTTCTGGAGCTGCTCCCCCGAAGTGTGGGTCAAGGCCACCATCTCCAGAGTTTCTCCCCTGGGTCTTGCCCACTGGGCTTGCCAAGACCTGACTTGCTTTGTTTGTAGGTGCACCCTCTGCTCACTCTTAGGTGTGAGCATGAGGACTGCTCATTTACTCCAGTTAGCACTGGTCTCCAGCACACAGACGTCTCAGTCCACAGTCACAGGTGTACCCAGGGCTTCCAACTGTTATAGCCACTCTGGTGGGCTGCATTCCTGGATGCCATCCCCACGTCCCCAGCGGACTGGGAAACTGAGGTCCTGCTAAGTAAGCAAGGGCCTGACAGGCCGCTTGACTGGGGACAAAGATTCCGCAAAGAGCCCACCGTTAACCCCATCACTACCGGATCCAAGCCCAATTTCCAGGCCCTCACAGGTTAGGGATGCTCCCCAAGAGGGTCCCTCGCGTCACTGTCGACGTCAGCCTGTGTCCCGCCGAACAGAGCCGCGACCCCTCCCCCAATCTCGCGGAGCTGGGAGGAGCAGCCGGGCGGGGGCTCCGGGTGGTCAGACCCCTCGCGCCTTGGGAGGCCTGGGCCCTCAAGCCTCGCGCCCCCCGCGTACCTCGCCCGTAGCCCAGCCGCTGGCGCAGCAGCGCGCGTCCCGGGCGCACCAGGCTCCGGTGCACATACGTGAGCCACGCGGCGCAGGTGAGCAGCAGCAGCAGCAGCAGCAACTTCATCTGCTTGCGGACCTTCTTCACTGGGAACCACGGCATCGCGGCGCCGCGCTCAGGGGCGTCGCTGCGGCCCCTCGGCCCTGCCCGCCCCGCCCCGCATCCCCCGGCCCACCCGGCCCACCCGGCCGCGCTCAGCGCCTGCGGCCCCGCATGGTCCTTTGTCCACCGCCCGGGAAACCGGGTCCGGCCACGACCCCCGGGCTGCTCGGGCCCCGGTCGGGGTGGGCGGCGGGAGCGGCTCCTCGCGGCGCTCCCCCGCCCGCCCCGCCCGCCCCTCCCGGCTGCTTCGGTCCTCTGGCCGCCGCGGGACCGAGCAGCATCCACGCTGCGGTGCTACCCACCGTGAAACGGGACCGGCGGTCGCGCGGTCCGAGCCAATCGGCCACGAACAGCCCGAGCACAGCCAATCCTCGGCGCGCGGAGGCGGGGCGGCGCGTTAGGGTGTGCCCGCCGTTCCCGCGACGCGCGCATCCACCTGGGCTTCGGGGCCCGGCGCGCGGGGACGCGTGAACGGGTCTAGTGGCGAGGAGACCAAGGACGCCGGGGAGAGGGTTGCAAGAGGACCCTCGCGGTGCGGGGGCGCAGCGGGCCGGGGGGGCCGAGGAGAGGGGCGGAACGCTGCGGGAGACCGGTTGTGAGGAGGTGGAAACGGGGAGGGGGGAGGAGGGGAGGGAGGAGCGCGCAGAGGAGCCTTGTGGGCAGAAGGGAAGCTCAGCTTAGCTCATTGTGACTCGAACCTGGCCGAGATGTGGCACTTGCTTAGCTGTGACGGAGGATTGGTGGGTGGAGGGTGGTTCTGTGCAGATTGCTTCTGTTGCCTGCTCCATTTCCATTCTTGCTGGCGCATCCAACTGCTCTTCCACTTGGCCAGCAGCCCTTTCTCCTCTCCTTTCTCCTAGGTTCCAGCCCTGTTACCCTTCGAGCTGCTGGGAGCATGCAGTCTTCGTGGGTCAGGAATGTGGACAGGACACTAGGATTATATCCCTTCTCCATGATGTCTTGGCCACGAGTGGAAGATGCTATTGGCGTGAGGTGGAGTCATCCAGAGACTTCTGCACCTGGGGCCTGTATGCCCCAGGGGGGATGACCAGGCACTTCCTCACTTCCTTGTGTCTGTTCTGAAGGGGTGACCTCCAGCTCAGCCATCCGTGTACCACTGCACCTCACAGGCAATCTAGCTTTGGGGCGACCAGTCCAACCTGGTGCTGGGAATATGCTGCGACATTGCTTTTGCCTTTTTTTTTTTTTTTTAATTATTTAATTATTTATTTATTTTTATGTGTGTGAATGTACTGTCTGCATGTAGGTTTGTGCACCCGTGCGTGTCATGCAATGCCGTGGAGGTCAGAAGAGGGTGTCGGATTCCCATGAAACTGGAGTCAAAGACGGTTCTCAGCCGCCATGTGGGTGCTAGGGATCGAACTCAGGTCCTCTGCAAGAGCAGTCAGCACTCTTAACTGCTAAGCCATTTCTCCGGCCCCCAACTTTTGCCTTGTTTTAATATTGCCTCACCACCACTCTGGCCTCCTGGGGACATAGAGCCCTACTGGCCACATTTTGCACTTTGTGCCATTCTCTCCTCTGCGCTGCAGAGGTTGTGTGTCTTTTCAAACTTTTCCTCCATCCACCATCTCCTGTTCTCATCCTCTCCGCCCTTGATCTACTTTTCTTGTTTATGTTGTCTGCATTTGTAAGCTGTATGTCCAGTTGTGTGTACTTTAAGCACTGTTCTATTACACATATATCTCTTACATGTCACATGTGACTGCTTCTCCCTTTTCAAAGTCCTTCAGTGTGTTGGATAGCTTCGTTGTCAACTTGACACACCTGAGAAGAGGGAACCTCACTTAAGGCATTATCACCATTGGATTGGCCTGGGACTTTTCTTTGAGGCATTTATTCTTTTTTTAAAAAAAATTTTTTTTAAATTTTATTTATTTCTGTATGTGTATGAATGTACTGTCTGCATGCAAGTTTGTGCACCCGCGTTGTGCAATGCCTCGGAGGTCAGAAGAGGGTGTTGGACTCTCCTGGAACTGGAGTTCTCCTGGAATTGGAGTTTCTCAGTTCTCGGCCGCCATGTGGGTGCTGGGGATCGAACCCAGGTCCTCTGTAAGAGCGGTCAGCACTCTTAACCGCTAGCCATCTCTCCAGCCCGAGGCATTTTCTTAAATTGCTAATTGATGTGGGAGAGCCCAGCACATTGTGGGTACTGTCACCACTAGTAGGTGGTCCTAGGCTGTTGGTGGTGGTGCACACCTTTAATCCCAGCACTTGGAAGGCAGAGGCAGGTGGATCTTTGTGAGTTCAAGGCCAGCCTGGTCTACAGAGCGAGTTCCAGACCAGCTGGGGCTATAGGTAGACCGTGTCTCAAAAAGAATGAAGACAGTGAGACCGTGTCTCAAAAAGACAAAAAAAAAAAAAAAAAAAAAAATAGGCTGAGCACAGACAGGAGGGAGCAAGTCAGTAAGCAGCGTTCCTTCATGGTCTGTGCTTTGGTTCCTGCCTTGAATTCCCTCCTTGGCTTCCCTCAGTGATGAACTATGATTGGGACATGTAAGCCAAATAAACCCTTTTCTCCCCAAGTTGGTTTTGGTCCTCGTTTTATCACAATAGAAAACCAAATTAGGACATTTAGCTGAGACATTACCTAGTACAACTGGGAAGCTTGAGGGTGCAGTAGTGGGCAAGACGATAGTTTCTGCTTTCATAGAATTTATGTTTTTCTGGGCAGAGAGAATGTAAGCAATGATTTTTAGAAAGCAAATGTTGGAGAGCAAGCACCTGAAGAGAAGTGTTTGAGACCCTTCATGGGAATGTCCTGTTCATCTGGAAACCAGCAAGTGGGGTAAAGGGTGACAGGCAGAGCAACTGGGAAGGAAAGTTGGAATCAGCTAGACAGCTCTTTCACTTGTCACCACATCTGGATGTGACATCTAACCCAACCATGGAGGGAAGAGTCCCAGCCTGACCAAGGTATCAGTAGGAAAACCTTTCCTCATGGAAACATGTGTGAACACTTTTTATCCCCTAATATTATGCATGGATGCTGGGTGTGGTGATACACACCTTTAATCCCAGCACTGGGGAGGCAGAGGCAGGTGGATCTCTGTGAGTTCAAGGCCAGCCTGTTCTACAGAGCAAGTTCCAGGCCAGCTGGGGCTACAGGGAGACCCTGTCTCAAAAACACCAAAAAACCCCCCACAAAACAACAAAAAAACAAAAACAAAACAAAAAAACTATATTTTAGGGGCTGGGTAGATGGCTTAGTGATTAAAAGCACTGGCTGCTCTCAGAGAACCCTGGCTTTGTTATCAGCACCCATGGAGGCTGACTGTAACTCCAGTTCCAGGGGATCTGATGCCCTCTTCTGGCCTCTTTGGACATTGCACTCACGGCTTTACCTGTCAAAACACTCATACAGAATAAATTAAGATAGTTAAAAAAAAATTAAAAAACCAAAGGGTGGCGGGAAACCCCAGCATGGTTCTTTCTAGTATGGTACCCCCCTTCTAACCAAAACACTGTCTCCCAAGGAACCTGAGCAAAAGTTTTACATCTACCTTTGGGTGATACTCATTTTGTGTGTGTGTCTGAATGTACTGTCTGCATGTAGGTTTGTGCACTGGTGTTGTGCAATGCCGTGGAGGTCAGAAGAGGGCATCGGATTCCCCTGGAACTGGAGTTAAAGACGGTTCTTATCCGCCATGTGGGTGCTGGGAATTGAACCCGAGTCCTCTGCAAGAGCAGTTGGCACTCTTAACCAGTAGGCCATCTCTCCAGCCCTGATACTCATTCTTGTAGCTGAGTCACACTCTTTGAACATGTTTGAGAACCAGAATGATGCAGATAGAAACACAACTTGCTGTGTTAGATGGTAGGGGAACGGGAGAGGGGAAAGGAGGAAAAGGAATTGGTCATTGCAGGGTATCAGTCACAGGGTTATAGTGGCTGACAACTTTCTTTTTTGGGGGGGTATTTTTTTTTTGAGACAGGTTCTCCCTTTAGTCCCAGCTGGCCTGGAGCTTGCTCTGTAGACCAGGCTGGCCTTGAACTCACAGAGATCCACCTGCCTCTGCCTCCCGAGTGCTGGGATCAAAGACCTGTGCCACCATGCCCAGCCCTGACAACTACTTTCTTTAATGAAACATTCTGATATCTTTGCCCTCAGAAAAGGTCAAGTTCTTTGCCTCGTGTGGGGAGAACCTTCACCTGCATTCCCAAAAGATCTGTACTGTTAGCAATTTTGTTTGTATGGGAAGGATCTAGTTTTATGTAGCTGTTTCCCGTGGACCTTAGAGGTGCTAAGATACATCCTTGAGGAACTCCTGCCTTCCGGAAGTCTTACCTTGTCTGTGGCCCTGAGCTCGCCTTGGCAGGCCCTAGCCCCCTGGCCAGCACAGGGCCCTTCCTTTCTGTGGCTCTCCTGCCGTGTTACCCAGGTGGCCAGATCTCTCTCAACTTCCTTGTGATGTGTTCTCTGGTAGAACACTCTGGAATAAAGGTTTTCTCAAGATCAGGAACTTTCAGCTTTAACCCCAGGAAAGTCTTGGATGAACCAGGATAAACGAGTTCTTTGAATTTGACCAGCAGAGCCCAATGTTGCAGGGATAGGAAGCAATTGGTGATGACAGTTGAGAAGGAACTGCCATTTCTGCTCCTGATCCCTGGACATGTGGACTCTGCATGCAGGGTGGACACTGATTCAGAGCCATATACTGAGTACATCCCAGCCCCACAGTGTGACCACTCTGCTGGCATCAAGCCAGCCTTCAGGGGCATTTTACCGTTAAATGGTAACATGGCTAGACAGACCTATCCTGACAGACCTATGCTGTACTGAACAGTGTGAGGCAGATAGGGCTTCCTGTGAGTCTCTAAGTGATCATTTGGGCAGAAGGAGGCTGGCAGGGAAGGTGTGTCCACAGGGAGAGTAAGCACCTATCCTAGTGAGAGCAAAGCACTGCTTCTTCCAGGATGGAAGGGGTTGGTACTCTTTTCTGCTGCTGGTAACTGGGCACTTAGCAGTGGCCAAAGCTGAATCAGCCTCTGTGAGTAGAAGGCCAGGCTGTGAGGTCATACCTAACCTATGTTCATGGTGCTGCAGCACTGGCTCTTCCTGGGAAAAGCAGTGTGCTGGGAAAGAAGGGATAATGGGCATTAGACGAGCCTTTCTGCCCACCTGGTTCTTTAAATATGCCACCACGGAGGCCAAACCTCCTGGTCATCAATTTTCTATTTCTACTCCTGAATGCCCAACCACCCCAGCTGTACAGGTTGTCTCTGCTTCTGAGCCAACACAGGTCCATGCCTGTCCATGCCTTCTAGGCAAAATGAGATGCCAGGCACACTGCATGCTGCTCTGCTCACTCCAAGGATTTGCTGCCACCTCTGTCATTCGGGCCCTGTCAAGGCTGTTGTGATGCAGCTATCTACTTCTGAGTAACATCACTATAATATGCAGACTCACCGGCAGCCAGGCCTCAGCTCTTTTCTTTTCCTTCCTTCCTTCCTTCCTTCCTTCCTTCCTTCCTTCCTTCCTTCCTTCCTTCCTTCCTTCCTTCCTTTCTTCCGTCTGTCTTTTTTGAGACAGGGTCTCCCTTTAGTCCCAGCTGGCCTGGAGCTGGATATGTAGACCAGGCTGGCCTTGAACTCACAGAGATCTGCCTACCTCTGCCTCCTGAGTGCTAGGACTAAAGGTGTGTGCCACCACGCCCAGCACAGCAAGTGCTTTTTTTTTTTTTTTTTTTTTAATTTTATTTATTTCTGTATGTGTATGAATGTACTGTCTGCATGCAGGTTTGTGCACCCGTGTCGTGCAATGCCGCGGAGGTCAGAAGAGGGTGTCGGATTCCCCTGGAACTGGAGTTCTCCTGGAATGGAGTCTCAGACGGTTCTCGGCCGCCATGTGGGTGCTGGGGTTCGAACCCGGGTCCTTTGTAAGAGCGGTCGGTGCTCTTAACCGCTAGGCCATCTTTCCAGCCCCAGCAAGTGCTTTTAACCACCGAACCATCTCTCCAGCTCCTGCAGGGCATTCTCTTGTTCGGCTAAAGGGTTGCAGTAGTACCTCCCACCCCCAAATGAAGTAGGTAAAAACTCTCTCTCAAATAACAGGGATGTACTTGGGATCTTATCTGTCTTATGCATGAAGGGACTGGATGTATTGGATCCTGGACTCTGGATTCTGGAATTTCAGAGATGGCAAGTAGTGGGCTTTGTGTGATCCAGTCTTCAGCACATGAACTGTCCAAAGATGGTAAGGGTGGTTGCTGTTTTCTATCAAGTGTGGTCACTATTATGTTGCCAACATAGTGATGGAAAGGAAAGGTGACAAAGGTCCCTGTGGACTAAGTGACAGTTCAGTTCTGGGCTAGAACATTGGTCCTGGGAGTTAGGGCCATAGATATGTAATTATCTGTAGAAAGCAGCATCACATTAGCCTCATTCTTTACTAACAGGTATGAGGGAAAGGGTGTATATCAGCTCAGTTGTGGGGTGGGGGTCCGATGGATCTAGGTGGGGGTGGGGTTGGTATGTCATCCTGCTGTAGTAATGAAACCAATCAGGAAAGGCAATTGCAAGAGCTTTGATTTGATTAAGTTTACAATAGTCATCCTTCATTCTCTAAGGCCTATTGTCTTCTGTATAGGCCAGATGAGGGGGAAAGGAGATATGAGGCCATAGCAAATCCTTGATGGGGACACATGCCAGTCACCCAGGATGCATTCTGCTTTTGCTATCCTGCTTTCCTAGGTGTGTGCAGCTCAACAGCTTCTGCCTGGGGTGGGGATCACAACAGGGATCTTCCTTTTGCTGGTTATGGCTGCACCAAAGGGGATTAACCCCAGCATAGGTTCAGGAATCCCTGGCTCTTCTGAGAGTCCCCATGGATGCTCTGACCTCTATGACCCTTCTGACTGATGGAGTTCAGGTTTCCAGCAATTTATCAGTTCAGAGCCAAAGTCTCTAGAATGTCTCAGTCACAGCTAACTGTAGGTCGCCCCTTTGGGCTTTGTGAGAATGCAGCGCAACCAGTATTTCCTCAAAGGCACTGGTCTTGCTCCATTCAAGGGGCTCTGGTTCAGACCAATACATGCTGAATGGCCAATCTTTCCTGTGATGGTTTGACTGGGTTCTTGTTATGGACAGAGTGCCCCCCTACTTCATATACTGGGGTCTTAACCCCCATTGCGATGGCATGAAGTAACACGTTGGGGAGATAACGGGAGTTTGGTGAGGTCATGGAGGGACCCTACTTTCTCATTGGGGTGCTCAGTTCTCGCTCCACTCCAAGAATTGAGCAATGGAGCTTCCTGCCAGCCAGGAAGGAAGTATGCTCCTAAACCTGGCTGTGCTTGCACCCTGATCTGACTTTGAGGAGTACATTTCTTTCTATATGTATGGACCACCTTGCCCTGGCTGCAGACATGTGTGCTGTAACCACCATGATGCCCTGGGTAACTGTCATCATGACACAAACTTGAGTCACCTGGGAAGAAGGAACCTCAATTGAGAAATTTCCTCCATAAGATTGGCCTGTGGGTGTGTCTCTGGGGGCATTTTCTTGATTGCTGATAGAGGCAGGAGGGCCCAGCCTACCGCATAAGAAAAGTACCTGAGGAAGCCACATGAAAAAGTCAATAGGCAGTGTTCCTCTGGGGGTCTCTGCTCCAGTTCTTGCTTCCAGGTTCCTGCTAGAGCCCTGGCTTCCTTCCTGGCTTGGATTGGATGGATTGGAAAATATAAGCCAAATAAACCCTTTCTCCCTCAAGTTGCTTTTAATCAGTGTTTTATCACAGCAACAGAAAGCAAACTAGGGGGGCTGGAGAGATGGCCTAGTGGTTAAGAGTGCTGACTCCTCTTGCAGAGGACCCGGGTTCAATCCCCAGCACCCACATGGCGGCTGAGAACCATCTTTAACTCCAGTTCCAGGGGAATCTGACACCCTCTTCTGACCTCTCCAGCATTGCACAGCACGGGTGCAACAACCTACATGCAGACATACACATAAAAAAATAAATAATATTGAAAAAAAATAAAAAATATCCTTTAAAAAAGAAAGCAAACTAGGACAGTAATTCTGGTCATTTTTCCTATAGCAAAACCATGAGAGTGCTGTGTGCTACTTTATACCTGATCATTGTGCTGGAATGTACTCAGTGTCACAGATGTTAGTTTGAGATAAGCTAGGTATATGCTGGCTTAGATGAGGTCACTTTTTTTTTTTTCTTTTTGGTCTTTTTGAGACAGGGTCTCCCAGTAGTCCCATCTGTCCTGGAACTCACTCTGTAGACCAGGCTGGCCTTGAACTCACAAAGATCCGCCTGCCTCTGCCTCCCCAGTGCTAGGATTAAAGGCGTGTGCCACCACGCCCGGCTTAGATGAGGTCACTTTAAAAAAATTTTTATTTTATTATTATTATTATTTTTTTTTGGTCTTTTTGAGAGAGGGTCTCTCTGTAGCCCCAGCTGTCCTGGAACTCACTCTGTAGACCAGGCTGGCCTTGAACTCACAAAGATCCACCTGCCTCTGCCTCCCGAGTGCTAGGATTAAAGGCGTGTGCCACCACGCCTGGCTATTTTATTATTTTTTATGTGTATGAATGTACTGTCTGTATGTAGGTTTATGCAATGTCACAGAGGTCAGAAGAGGGTATCGGATTTCCCTGGAACTGGAGTTAAAGACGGTTCTTAGCCACCATGTGGGTGCTGGGAATCGAACCCGGGTCTTCTGCAAGAGCAGTTGGCGCTCTTAACTGCTGAACCATCTCTCCAGCCCCAGATGAGGTCACTTTTATCTTGACTTTTATATATGCTCCTCTTCTTCTGATCCAGATTGTGGAGATCCACTGGAGTTGCTAATGCCCAGGCCCATGCTTTGGTGATGGAATCCCTAGTACTCTCCAGTTGTGGGAAAACCTTCCTGTCTACATGGTCTTGAGCTTCTTGGGGCCTATCCCCATGCCATATAGCCAGAACCCTGTGTTATTTTGTTATGCTAGTCTAAGCTGACCAAGTTTCTACTTCGGGGAAGGGGGGAATGAGTGAGGCTTTGGTTATTGGGACACTATTACAAACAAACTAACAGCAATAGTCTGTGGCAAGTCATTCTGGTATGTGGTGTGTGTGTGTGTGTGTGTGTGTGTGTGTGTGTGTGTGTGTGTGTGGTGTGTGTAGGTGCATGAGTGGAGGCCCAAAGACAACTTCAACACCATTCCTCAGGTGCCATTAGTCTTATTTTTTGAGACAGGGTCTTACTATGTAACCCTGGCTGGCCTGGAGCTCCCTATGTTGATCAGCTGGCCTTGAACTCACAAGATCTGCCTGCCTCTGCTGGAGCGGTAGGTGGGATTAAAGGCGTGCACCACCACACCAGATGGATGGTCACCATGCTTCTTTGTCTCTGGAGGTGACGGCCCCTTGGCCCTTCCATTTTGGGGTCCCACTTCAATGGCAGCATTCCCAGAGCTCTTGGGGCTTTCAGAATCTCCTTGTCAAGCAGTTTCAGAGCCCTATGAAGGGAGATGGTCTTCTGAATGTTCCTGGGAACCAAGTTAGGGAACGGTTGGGTAAGCAAGCACAAAATACAGCTGTTTAGCTATTTAAAAAAAGAATTGAGGGCTGGAGAGATGGCCTAGCGGTTAAGAGCACCAACTGCTCTTGCAGAGGACCCGGGTTTGATCCCCAGCACCCACATGGCGGCTGAGAACCATCTTTGATTCCAGTTCCGGGGGAATCTGACACCCTCTCTGACCTCTGCGGTGTTGCATGACACGGGTGCACAAACTTACATGCAGACAGTACATTCGTACACATAAAAAATAAAATAAAAAAAAAGAATTATTGTACACCCTTGCATCCCCAGAACTTGGGAGACTAAGGCAAGAAGATCAAATTCAAGTCCAGCCTGGACACATAGAAGACACCTCTCCCAAAGAACAAAATTTTTAAGGACAGTTTTAGATTTATAGATATTCAAAACACATAATACAGAGTTTCCATGTTCCCTCAACCCACAGTTTTCCTGTTAGTAATATTTTGCTTTTCTGTGGCATATTTATTATTCTGTTACCAGTATATTACCCTGTGGGTAGGGTGTGTGCGTGGTGTGTACATGTATGCACGTGTGTACGTCTGTGCCTGTGAGTGTGAACGCCAAGGATGACGTCGGGTTTCCTTCTGTATCATTCCTGCCTCATTCCCTTGAGACAAAGTCTCTCCCTGAAGCTGGAGGTTGCTGACTTTTTGACCAAAGGATGACATCGAGTTTCCTTCTGTATCATTCCTGCCTTATTCCCTTGAGATAAAGTCTCTCCCTGAAGCTGGAGGTTGCTGACTTTTTGGCTACACTGGCTGGCCAGCAAGAAGCCCCAGCCATCTTCCTGTCTCTCCCTCCCACTCCCACAGTGCTGGGGTTATAGACCAGGTGTCCTGGGGACCCAAACTCATGCCCTCATGCTTGTGTGGCTCCTATACTCTGAGCCTTCTCCCCAGAAGATTAATTATTCTTTTTGAGACAGGGTCTCCCTATTGCCTCAGCTGTCCTGGAACTTGCTCTGTAGACCAGACTGGCCTTGACCTCACAGAAATCCCACCTCTGCCTCCTGAGTGCTGCTGGGATTAAAGGCCACCACACCTGGCTTTGATACATCTCTTTTTCTTTTTCTTTTCTTTTTTTTTTTTTGGTATTTTTGAGACAGGGTCTCCCTTTAAGTCCCAGTTGGCCTGGAGCTCACTCTATAGACCAGGCTGGCCTTGAACTCACAGAGATCCACCTGCCTCTGCTAGGATTAAAGGCGTGCGCTACCACGCCTGGCAACATTTCTTTCTTTTTTTTTTTGGTCTTTTTGAGACAGGGTCTCCCTTTAAGTCCCAGCTGTCCTGGAACTCACTCTGTAGACCAGGCTGGCCTTGAACTCACAAAGATCCACCTGCCTCTGCCTCCCAAGTGCTAGGATTAAAGGCGTGTGCCACCACGCCTGGCAGCAACATTTCTTTTAAACAAACAAAGTCCATACTATAGTAATATAATTTCCTCATATGTACTCCAATATTCTTCTCTGCCCCAGATACCTGTTGTTTTAATTTGCTTTTCTGATGCCGTAATTAAACATTGACCAAAATGAACTTAGGGAGGAAGAGGTTTATTTTTTAAATTAAAAAAAGTATTTATTATTATTTTTTTTTAATTTAAAAAATTTATTATTTGTTATGTATATCAATGTACTATCTGCATGAAGGTTGGTGCACCTGAGTTGTGCTATGCTGCAGAGGTCAGAAGAGGGCATTGGATTCCCCTGGAACTGGAGTTAAAGATGGTTCTTAGCTGCCATGTGGGTGCTGGGAATCGAACCCAGGTCCTCTGCAAGAGCAGTTGGCCTCTTAACCACTGAGCTATCTCTCTAGCCCCTTATTATTATTTTTATGTGTATGAGTGTATTACATGCATGTATGTAAGTATACCCATGTCGTGCAATGCCCATGGAGGTCAGAAGACGATGTCAGATTCCCCTGGAACTGGAGTTATGGCAGAGAAATTTTCCTCCCAGGCAGGGGTGGTCACAGTTCGAAGCCACACACTCAGTGTCCCACAGTTTCACCCACCTCTGCCATTTCTCCGTTCCCTGATTATTAAGGCAAAACAAGCAAAAGAACTCTCCAATCTTAGTTGGACCAGAGAATTTTAATGGGCTTGCTTACAAAGTAATGGCAAAAAAACACACACTCACTCAAATCACACACACAACCAGGTTTCCAGTTCAACCTGGACATCTGGAGTTCTGGTGTGAGCCCCATACCCTCCACCCAAGCTGGTAAAATGGTGAGAGAAACTCCAGTCTTCTATGGTGGGCTTTTTATATGCCTCTGGCACCCAGAATCCCAGATTTCCCTGCATTCCAGCTGTCCATTTGCAGTGCAAGATCTCAGCATAATTTTCCTTTCTCATGCTCACATCCCATAGTTTCTTCAGTAATAGGGTCTTACTATCCACTTCTTGTGTGCAGCCAAAGTTATAGGCAAAATGGCCTTTGTTTTGGGGACTTTTAGAGCCTTCCCAGCCAACAGCTCCTAGTAAGGCAGTCCACCCCTGGTACTGAAGCCTTTATTGACTGATATGTCTTATTTAACCATAAAGCTCCCAAAGGTACGTGGCCCTGGTACCTCTCCTTAATGAATTTACTTTTTATCTTTGTTTCTTCAGATGTATTGGATATCTCGCCAACTGGTCTCATGTCTGTAAAACACTCAGACATTAACATTAGGTATTAAATCAAACATAAACCAGGTCCAACATAGCATGGGAAAATTTTATCTATTTGTGCCAATTGTTGTCTCAAAACATCCATGTTGGGTACAGTAGCATGAATGAGAGGCGTTAATTCAGTTAGTCCTTCGGCATCTGTAGCTGTTTCCTCATACCCATTTGGTATCCTGGGGTTTTTACACACATCCTCTCTGTAGTTCTTTAGTTTTGATAGACTAATTGGGCCTGGTTCAAGCTGCCTAGCCCTGCACAGGGCCAAGGAGGAATGGGTCTCCTTTTGCTTCTGCTGTATTTGCTGGCTTTGGGCCTGACTTCTGGCTGTAGTCAAAACACCTACTTCCTTTTTACTGACACCATCTGGCTACTGGAGGAGACCCCCCAGTAAGATTTTCTCTTAGCAAAGAAAGGTACTCTGTTTAACTTGGGGGTTTATTATCTACCCCCCAATAGTTTTTATTCTGTGTACACCTCTTGTGAACTGTTCCTCAGGCTTTAAAGCCTTCCAGAGGCTTTTCAGCATGGCATCTGGCTTATTGCACACCCTGCTTTTTTCTTTTTTTTAGTTGACATTCTTTTTTTATTTTATTATTTTTTTTATGTTTATAGTGTACTGTCTGAATGTAGGTTGGTGCACCTATGTCGTGCAATGCCGCGGAGGTCAGAAGAGAGCATCGGATTCCCCTGGAACTGGAGTTAAAGACAGTTCTCAGCTACCATGTGGGTCCTGGGGATTGAACCTGGGTCCTCTGCAAGAGCAGTTGGTGCTCTTAACTGCTGAGCCATCTCCCCAGCCCCGCACACCCTGTTTTTGAGCTTCCATTTTCAGTGTTCGTAAAGTCTGCTCTAAGCACTCTGTGATTTTCAAAATATCTCCATATTCATGTGGTGGCCCCCACTGGTCAAGTAAACATGCTGCTCTGTACCACTTAGAAGCTGGTGGCCAGCTGGGAATTTGTCCCAATGACCCATTCACTTTGGGCTTCACACAGATCCCACCATATTTGCCTCCTAACTCAAGCAGACTTCCTTTTTCGTTCAGTTCTTTTTTTTTTTTAATATATTTTTTTAATTTTTTATTATTTTTTATGTGTATGAGTGTACTGTCTGCATGTAGGTTGGTGAACCCATGTTGTGCAATGCCGCGGAGGTCAGAAGAGGGCGTCGGATTCCTCTGGAACTGGAGTTAAAGACAGTTCTTAGCCGACATATGGGTGCTGGGAATCGAACCCGGGTCCTCTGCAAGAGCAGTCAGTGCTCTTAACCGCTGATCCATCTCTCCAGCCCCTCGTTCAGTCCTTTTATATTATCTCCTCTAGGTTGCTTCACTCTTCTACAGACATTTTACATGCTGGCCTAAGTCACCTAGATTTGACAAAGCCTCCCTTACTTTATGAAGACTCTGTCCTGTCAAGGCTCAATATAGCCATTAAAGTTTCATACCACTCTGGAGGTCCTTGTTCAATTAAGCTTTTCTTAGATCACTAGTAAACACAGCTCTTAGCACTTGCCCCTCTTCTATCATTTTCCAACCTCTGGTATTCATGGGAGCCTCTATTGTGGAATAACCACGTGTTTCTAATGGCTCTTATTAGCCAATCCATTAGGGACTTATTTCCCTTATGCTGTCTCAGGCTATGCAGCTTAAGTCTCAAGGCAGGATGGGTGGTTATATTACTCAGTTTTCCTGAGTGCTCTGCAGCACTTAAAATAATTCCATCCAAATGAAGGTAAAGACTCAACAAAACAAAACAAAACAAAAAAACCCACCCACTCCCAGGCCCCATAGCCTTACAAGCCAGGTGGTGAAGGGGCTCCTTTGCTGTGTGCTTATAAGTCTTTCCCAAGTCCAATGACTCCAGTTGCCGAGTATTCCCTGCCTGCTTTAGTTTCCTGCTCTGGGCGATTGCTAAAGCCACCTTTAGCATGTTGAGACATAGGTTTTTCCTTTCTTCATATCAAAGGTCAAACCCAAGGGGCATTTGGTGCTTTTCCTATGTCATTCTCCTTTTTATCATTATCTGCCTTTCTCCTCGGTCTCCTAGCTGCAAAAAGAGGCAGGCTGACACTTGTACCACCTTTTCTCCTTTATGCAATTTACTGGTGAGGTCAGAGGCCAACCTCTTAATTTTTTTCTTGCTCTAACTTTTCCCTTAAATCTTTGATTTAAACCTTTGGGCCATTTCTCCTACTTGAAATATTTCTTTAATAACATTCAGTAGAGGGCTGGAGAGATGGCCTAGCGGTTAAGAGCACCGACCGCTCTTACAGAGGATCCGGGTTCGATCCCCAGCACCCACATGGCGGCCGAGAACCGTCTGAAACTCCAATTCCAGGAGAACTCCAGTTCCAGGGGAATCTGATACCCTCTTCTGACCTCTGCAGCATTGCACGACACAGGTGCACATTCATACACATACAGAAATAAATAAAATTAATTAAAAAATTATGGGGCTGGAGAGATGGCCTAGCGGTTAGGAGCGCCGACGCTCTCGCAGAGGACCCGGGTTCGATCCCCAGCACCCACATGGCGGCCGAGAGCTGTCTGAAACTCCAATTCCAGGAGAACTCCAGTTCCAGGGGAATCCGAGACCCTCTTCTGACCTCCGCGGCATTGCACGACACGGGTGCACAGACTTGCATGCAGACAGTACATTCATACACATACAGAAATAAATAAAATTAATAAAAAAAAAAAAGAACTAAAAGCTTTTAAAAAAAAAAAAAATTAAAAAAAAAAAACATTCAGTAGAATCCAGGCTATCTCAGCCATGGCTTGTTGCACACTCTTGTTTTGATCTTCCATTTTCAGGGCTTGTAAAGTCTGCTCTAAGCCCTCTGTGGTTTTCAAAATATCTCTTTATTCATGCAGCGGCCCCAAATGGTCAAGTAAACATGCTACTCTGTACCATTTAGAAGCCTGGTGGCCAGGGCCTGGTGCGGTGGTGCAGGCCTTTATCTCAGCACTTGGGAGGCAGAGGCAGGTGGATCTCTGTGAGTTCAAGGCCAGGCTGGTCTACATAGAGAATTCCAGGGCAGCTGGGGCTGCAGGGAGACTCTTGTCTCAAAAACATAAAAAAAAAAAAGTTGGTGGTCAACCGGGAATTTGTCCCACTGACTCCATCTGCCTATTTGGCTTTACTCTGGTTCTGCATCTTAATTGTGCAATCCATGCAGCTGTGAAAGCTGCCTTGACTACACAAAATTTGTAGCAGAGAAATTTTCCTTTGGGGGGCTTGGGGGACACACGGCCATGAATGCAGTGTCCCATAGTCCCACCCTCCTCTGCCATTTCTTGGTTCCCTGATTACTAAGTCAAAGCAAGAAAAAGAACTCTCCAATCTTAGTTGAACCAGAAATTTTAATGGGTTTGCCTACAAAGTAATGGCAACAAAACACTCACTGGGGCAGTGCATACAGCCAGGTCTCTGGTTCAAAATGGCCACCTGGAGTTCTGGCATGAACCCCATGCCTTCTGCCCAAGTGGTAAAATGGCAAAAGCATCCCCAGTCTTCTGTGGTGGGTTTTTATATGCCCCCATCTCCCAGAGTCCCAGATTTCCCTATGCTCTCGAAACGTCAGCACTGCAGGAAGCTCGCTGTGTATCTTGGCTTTGTCCTAACTCCTTCCTGCAAGCAGGGAGTCTGTCTGGTGATAAGCCCATTTCAAAGAAATAATTTATCCTACATATGAATGGTTCTTAGCCACCATGTAGGTGCTGGGAATGGAACCTGGATCCTCTGCAAGAGCAACCAGTGCTCTTAACCACTGAAGCAACTCTCTAGCCCCAGGAAGAAGTTTGTTTGGTTTATAGTTTACAGGTCCATCATTGAGGAAGCCCAGGCAGGAGCTTAAAGCAGAAACCAGACCATGGCCTCTTACAGGGTTGGTCCCCCAGCTTGCTCAGCTTTTCTATCTTTCTTTTTTTTTTTTTTTTTTTTTTTTTTTTGGTCTCTTTGAGACAGGGTCTCCCTGTAGCTCTGGCTGTCCTGGAACTCCCTATGTAGACCACGCTGAACTTGAACCGACAGAGATCTGCCTGCCTCTGCCTCCCAAGTGCTAGGACTAAAGACATGCACCACCATGCCTGGCTTCAGCTACTTT
Source organism: Rhizomys pruinosus (assembly GCA_009823505.1). Lineage (NCBI taxonomy): Eukaryota > Metazoa > Chordata > Mammalia > Rodentia > Spalacidae > Rhizomys > Rhizomys pruinosus. The sequence continues at coordinate 1,076,184 of VZQC01002583.1, read as the reverse complement.
TATTTTTTTTAAATTTTATTTATTTTTGTATGTGGATGAATGTACTGTCTGCATGTATGTTTGTGCACTCGTGTTGTGCAATGCCTTGGAGGTCAGAAAAGGGTGTCGGATTGCCCTGGAACTGGAGTTAAAGACGGTTGGGGATCAAACCCCGGTCCTCTGTAAGAGAGGTCAGTGCTCCTAACCGCTAGGCCATCTCTCCAGCCCCGTCAGCTACATTTCTTAAAAGAAAATAATTAGGGGGCTGGAGAGATGGCCTAGCGGTTAAGAGCACCGACCGCTCTTACAGAGGACCCGGGTTCGATCCCCAGCACCCACATGGCGGCCGAGAGCCGTCTGAGACTCCAGTTCCAGGAGAACTCCGGCTCCGGGGGAATCCGAGACCCTCTTCTGAACTCCGCGGCATTGCACGACACGGGTGCACAGACCTGCATGCAGACAGTACATTGATACACATACAGAAATAAATAAAATAAAAAAATTAAAAAAAAGAAAATAATTAATTTTTTGTTTTATGGGTGAGAGTTATGCCTGCATACATGTAAGTGCACTCATGTCATGCAGTGCCCATGGAGGCCAGAACAGGTACTCAGATCATCTGGAACTGGAGTGGCTGCCATGTGGGTGCTGGGATTTGAACCTGGGTCTTCTGTATGAGCAACCAGTGCTCTTAACTGGTGAGCCATCTTTCCAGCCCTACACCCACCAGCAATCAAGAAAATAACCTCACAGACTAATCTGTAGAGGAAATTCCAAGTTGAGACATGCTCTTCCTTCCTAGGTGTCTCTAATTTGTGTCAAGTTGATGGAACCCCTGCATAGCTCTGGGTCACCACATCTCAGGTGACAATCTGTTTAGCTATGAGCTGGACCAGCTAGCCTGTACAAGGCCTCTCTGTGCAGCTGTCTGCTGTTTTCCTCAGGGTTCCACTGGGGTTGTAGTCTTGGGAAGGAGGATCCCAGAGGCGAAGTCTTCTAGGTCACTCCTTTGGGGTTCTCACAGCCAATATGATCTGTGACTGCACTGAGGTGTGTTGTGTCTGTTGGTCTTTCCTGTTTTGCAGAGTGTTTCTCCCTTCCAGAATGAGTTCTCCAGAATGAGGAGTGAAGAGATGGGGTTTAAGTCTCCTCAGGGGGATTCCTTGTGGGAGCCTTGCCCCTGTTCATTGATTTAATAACTTATTTCAGACAGGACCTGTGAATAGTCATTTTACAGTTTAGGTTATGTTCCAACATCCCTTTGCTGATTTTTTTTTTGGGGGGGGGTCTTTTTGGGACAGGGTCTCCCTGTAGCTCCAGTGCCAGCTGGAACTCGCTATGTAGGCAAGGCTGGCCTTGAACTCACAGAGGTCTGCCTGCCTCTCCCTCCTGAGTGCTGGGGTTAAAGGCGTGCACCACTACGCCCTGGCGCTTTGCTGATCTTGTTGCTCATTGTTGCGGCTTTGACAGTAGAGGGCTCTTCTGTATTGCTTTGACACAACCGGTTTTCATGGGCTTCTGTTTTTCTGAGTTCCTATCTGGCAGCATGGAAAGCTCCAGGACCATCCTGTCCCGGAACCTGCCACAGGCCTTTTTTCTCGGTTGTGTCCCCGACTCCTTTCCTGGGATGGGTGGGTTTGAAGACCTGTGCTCAGTTGCCTTTGTGACACCTAGTCCTTGGGATGCTGCTCCCGTCTGGGACCCTCCTCCATCTCTTACAGCGCATATTATCAGAATGGCCAGCAGGCGGCGCCGCAGGCCTGCGCTGGGCCTGAGAGGTTCAGCTGGGCGCGGCCTGCCCTGGGCCGGGACTCGTGGCCAGCCCCAGCCCACGAAGTCCTGAGCTGGCCGAGGGCTCTGGAGGGTTGTTGGGAGGGGACATCCCTAGGCCCTGGTGCACATTATCTGGAGGGCCCTGGGGAGCCTCGAATACCGAGGCCACACTCTCGGGGCTACAGGAAGGGACAAAGGGTCTCTGACATGGGGGGGCAGGGGCATAAGGGTATGTAGGCACGCGGTGTCAGAGGACGGGGGAGTGCATGGGAATTGGACATGGAGACGAAGGCAGAGAAATCCAGGCACCTTTAGATACCGGCGGGGCGGATGGGGGGGGGCGGGAGGGGGCGGGGGTGGAGCTGGAGTGCCCGGGACCGCTAGGGTCATGGGCTCTGGCGGNGGGGGGGGGGGGGGGGGGGGGGGGCGGGGGTGGAGCTGGAGTGCCCGGGACCGCTAGGGTCATGGGCTCTGGCGGGTTCCCAGCCTCCTCCTTGTTTTTCCGCGAAGTGACGTGACTCCTGCCCGGGTGGGGCGGTTGGGGGAGGGACCAAGGGGAAGAGGGCCAAGGGGCGGAAGATCCCTGGGAAAGTGTATGGGGGAGGGTAGGAGAAACGAGTAATCCAGGGGAGGAGGGGCTGCTGGCTGTGTGGACGCTGGGAAGGGATCAAAGAAAATCCAGGGGTCCACAGCACTGGCTAACTCTGGGGGGCGCCCCTGCAGCTCTGCCCCTGGGGAGAAAGGAATGGCCCGAGCCCAAGGGGCACGGTCTGTTGGAGTTTGTAGCTGCCAGGCCAGAAGAATGCCCACCCTCTCTGGACCCCATCTGGTTGGACACATGTAGCTTCTTTCCTAAGTTCCAGACTGTGCTCAGCGTGGTGTAAAGAGTTTTGGGGACCCGTGTGGGGGTGCTGCCAGGATTCCAGTGCCAGTTTCCGGTGAAGTAGAAGGAGAAAACCTATTTTCAGCCTAGCTGGGTCTATGGATTCCTGTTAATTAACCAGCTGCGGCTGGGCCTCTGTCCTGAGCAGCGTTCTAACAGAGCACTCAACTCGAGAGATGAGACAGGCCAGCAAGCAGCTCAGGCCTCAAAAGGCAGGAAAACCGGACTTGATGGGGTAACTCAGATGCCACTCTAGGCTTGGCATCTTCACAAATCCAGGCTTGCTTTAGGGTGAAAGCACAAAAGGGGGCTGAGACCCATAGTGATGAGCCCCATGGGCTGTGTGCCCTTGTCCTGTGGAACCCTCTTCTCAGCCACCCACATTGCCGCAGGGAGAGCGCCTTAGGCTTAAGGTCACCTTCTTTAAAATTTTTTTAAATGCCTTTAATCCTAGCACTTGGGAGGCAGAGGCAGGCGAATCTTTGTGAGTTCAAGGCCAGCCTGGTCTACAGAGTGAGTCCAGGACAGCTGGGGCTACAGGGAGACCCTTTTTTTGGTCTCAAAAAGACCAAAAAAAATTTTTTTTATTATCTTTGTATGTGTATGTCTGCATGTAGGTTTGTGCACCCGTGTCATGCAATGCCGTGGAGGTCAGAAGAGGGTCTCGGATTCCCCTGGAACTGGAGTTAAAGACGGTTCTCAGCCATGTGGGTGCTGGGGATCGAATCCGGATCCCCTGCAAGAGCAGTCAGTGCTCTTAACCGCTAGGCCATCTCTCCAGCCCCCCAAGGTCACGTTCTTTGAAGTATCAGTCTGGACTATAAAACTGTGAGCAGGTGACCTACTCTTCCAGACCCTCAGCGATCTGGGACTGGGGAAGCTGCTCCCTTTGGTGATTGCTCTTTGTTTCTGACTCAAAGATTGGTATCTTCCTGCAGCTTCCAAGAACCTGGCATGCTCTCTCTTAGCTTGGAGTAGGGTGGGATTCACATCAGACCTGGAGCCCTTGGAGTTCAAGATGTGGCATCTCCCACAGGGGAACTGGTGTGAGAGTTGTTTCAGGCTGAGGCCTCTCCAGGACTGTAACTTCAAAAAGGGCAGTTTGGCCTCTCCGCCTACCCCCAACAGGCAGGAAGCCATGGAGTCTCTTGGGAGCCATATCCTTGCCACACTGAAGCAGAAAATATCTGTGTCTACCAGAGAGCTAACTGGGCTACTGGGAACCTGAAGTGGCCAGTCTCCTTGCAGTCCCCTTATCCCAGTAGCTGGTGCCAGTTCCTGGGTCTTAGTGCCACCCCAAGGTTTACCACCCTCATCAACACAGATGAATTTTTCTTTTTCTTTACAGACTTACTCCTTGTCTAAAAGCTGTGGAAGAGGCTGGGAATGTGGCTGAGTTGGTAGAGGGCTTTCCTACCATGCACAGGCTGTTGTATAATGGACAGCACCACGTAAAGTGGGTGCACCAGTGCAAACCTGTAGTCTCGGTTGGGAGGAGGTGACGGGATCAGGATCAGAAGTTCAAGGTCATCCTGTGCTATGTGAGATCTTGCCACAAAAAAAAGTAATCTGTGAACTCATACTTTTTTGTTGTCTTTTTGAGACAGGATCTCCCTGGTAGCCCCAGCTGGCCTGGAGCTCTCACTATGTAGACCAGGCTGGCCTTGAACTCACAGAGATCCACCTGCCTCCTTCTCCTGAGTGCTGGGATTAAGGGAGTGCACCACTCCCATCTCATCATACTTTTTTTTGTTGTTGTCTTTTCGAGACAGGGTCTCCCAGTAGCCTCAACTGGCCTGGAACTCACTCTGTAGACCATGCTGGCCTTGAACTCACAAAGATCCGCCTGCCTCTGCCTCCCAAGTGCTAGGATTAAAGGCATGTGCCACCACGCCCAGCTCATCATACTTTTTTATTCAAACCTTTTCTTGTGGCCCAGCAAGATGACTCAATGGATATGGGCTCTTAGTCCTGACAACTTGAATTTGGTCCATAGAACCCACACAATGGAAGGAGAAAACTTTTTTCTGACTTACACACACACACACACACACACACACACACACCACACACACAAACACGTTGTTTAAAAAAATCTCCCCCTCCAGAACATCCTCATGGATGTGTAAATTAATAAAATGTTTGTTTTTCTCCTGTTAAACAATTAACTTTCTATACCCAGGAAAGGAGCCCACCTAGGGACTAAAGGAGACAAAAGGCATTTCCATTCCCTAAATGGTTCCACATGGAAAAAGCCAGAGAAGCGATGTCACCTACCAACAGCTACCTGTCCCTGTCTTCTACTCCAGGCCCAGCCTTTTGTACTTGTTACCAGTTAGACCAGTTGCTGAGCCAACCATGAGGGCATCACCATCAGGTTGGGCATGACTTCCTGGAACTTCCTCCCCAACAGACTGCAGCTCCCTGGGGCTCCTGGAGCTGCCAGGGATGGGGCAAAGTGGGGTGTGGGGACCATTTGCCCCCCTGTGCTGGATAGCTTTAGGACCAACTTGACAGACCTGGGTTGAGGAGCCTCAATTGGAAAATTGCCTCTGTTAGACTGGCCTGTGGCCATGTCTGTGGGGTATTTTCTTGATTGTTGAGTGATGTTGATGGGCCCATCCCACTGTGATTCTGAGCAGGTGGTTCTGTATTGTATAAGAAAGCAGGCTGAGCAGGGACCAAAGGAGCAAGCCAGTAAACAGCATTCCTCCCTGGTCTGTGTTCCAGCTCCTGCCTCCAGGTTCCTGCTCTGAGTTCCTACCTTCAGTAGGAAGCTCCCTAAGTGGTGAACTGCGATCTGGGAGATGTAAGCTGAATAAATCCTTTCCTCCCTAAGTTGGTATTGGTCAGAGTGTTTTGTCACAGCAATTGAAGGCAAACTAGAACACCCCCCTAACATCCTAACATGAAAATGAAACATCTTGTGAGGACCAAGCTGACTCCATTTTAGCTTGGTCAGCTCCATCTTGGCCTAGAGTTCACCTTAGAGTTTTAAAAGCAGGGACAAACAAAGGCATGGCATAGATAAATCGATTCCTTATTAGTAGAGCAATTTAACTTTGCCAAAAAGCATACAGATAAATGGTTTATGGGAACGGAAGGTCCAGATCCGATAAAATAATAGGACAAGGGGTACAGAACAGGTGGACTGATCCAGTAAAAAACTACCTGGTCTGCAGCCACCAAGACCCCACCAATCAGAGAAAAGGTTACTGTAACTAGAAAAGGTCATTATAACTAGAAAAGGTCACTGTAACTGCAGTGAAAACCCCCTAACTGGAAATAAAAGCTGAGGGAAATTGGGTCTCAGGGTCGCTGCCCTCCAGTCCCATGGGAGTGTGCTCGGCCCAACTCGTTGTCTGCTGTATCTATTCTGTCTGAATTGTTGGTTGTTGTGGCTTCTTTTCTGCTTGCTTGTAATTAACCCTCGATTAAACTTACATCTACAACTATTTGTGCCCCCCCACCTTTCTTGCATGAGTGTGGTGGATTGTGCCTAATAATCTCATTTGTGGTTCTTGCTCTCATAAGTGGTATGATGTCCAAGGAGCTGTTGGCTTTTTTAGTGTTCACGCAAGGTTGATGACCTTGTGACCAGATCTGTGTCTTGGAAGCTGGTGGCCTATCGGCACACATCCATGAAGCTGATAGCTTTGCAGGCAAACCCCTGGCTGGGGAGATGACAACTCCCCAGCTACACCACACATGAAAAACCCTGTGGCCCCAGGCAGTTAGCCTTTGCAACCACCCAAACAATTATGGGAACCAGCCGCACATCTGGACAAGGCAGAAAGCTAGCTGAAATACTAATAGTTTCATGATCAATCGCATTAATACCTCAGAAATCTTTGGCTAATAGTAAAGCTTGTAGGAATTCTCTTTATTCAAGTAGGGCAAACAGCTGTACAGGCTTAGGAGAGGCAACTTCCATACTGTATGTCATCACTTCCCAGCAGCCAGTGCCAGACCACCATACCAGTGTGCATCACACATCGGGCATTACCCTGGGTAGCCCCAGAAAAGGAACATGCACCTGTTCATGGCTTCAAGCGTGCCCTCCTGCACATGTGCAATGCAGCTCAAACCCAGGACTGCTGTCCCACACCCATTCATTAGATTAATTCTGTATGGCAAGCTATCTCCATTTGTTTTGTTGGCTGCAATTTGCCATGTAGTCCCAATTTCCCTCAACAGTGTAGCCACAGCATTCAAAAGTTTCTCTATTTCAGTCTTTATTTTATTATTATTTTTTTTGTCTTTTTTTGAGACAAGGTCTCCCTGTAGCCCCAGCTGTCCTGGAACTCACTCTGGTAGACCAGGCTGGCCTTGAACTCACAAAGATCTGCCTGCCTCCACCTCCCAAGTACTAGGATTAAAGGCATGCACCACCACACCTGGCTAGTTCAGTCTTTTTTTTAGACAGAGTCTCTATTGTCCCAGTCTACCTACAAGTCACTACATGGACCAGGCTGGCCTCAATCCCACAGAGATCTACCTGCCTTTGCCTCCTGAGGGCTGGGATTAAAGGTATGTACCACCACATCTGGCGTCCTTTATTCCAGTCTTAATTACTGATTTTAACTCAGGTCAAGCATTATACTTTACAGAGGGATGTATAGATTACAGTTCAAAGCAGCCTTACTGAAGGCATAGGTGACATATATTGACATATGCTAAGAAAGTCACTATACTGGTTAGATAAGTTTTTAAGAAACTCAGAGAACTGCTAGAGTGAGCTGGTTCAAAGCAAGCTGAAAGAAGGCTCAGTACTAGTCTGGAGTAACCTGTGCTGGATAGCTTTAGTGTCAACTTGGGTTGAGGGAGCCTCAATTGGGGAATTGCCTCCATTGAACTGGCCTGTGGCCATGTCTGTGTGGTATTTTATTTATGTCAAAGGGCCTAACCTGCTGCGGAAACAAGATGTAACCCTCCTGCCTCTATGTTTACACTCAGAGTGGAGCCAGCTGGAATGTCCCTGGGTGGGTTACAGCCTGAAGCCACTGTTCCACCCAATATGGAGGGGCCTAAGGTAGGCCAAAGCCACTTCACACAATGAAGCAGCTTATAGCAAGATACAGCCTGATATTCCAGGAAGAAGTTTCAGTGTAAGGATGAACCTTTCCTTCAGTAAGCCAAACCTCAAAGAAGCTATAATTTTTCTTTTTTTTTGAGATTGAGTCTTGCTATGATATAGCTCAGGCTGGACTTCTTCTCATGATCCTCCTGCCTCAGCCTCCCAACTGCTGGGATTATAAGCGTGAACCATAATACCTGGTTTGAACTACCATTCCAGTTTTTAAATTAAAATAAAAATTAAAAAAGTTCATTTTATTTATGTATGTATTGCCTACGTATATTTGCATGCATGCACATCCCTGGTCCCTTGGAGCCCAGAAAAGGGTGTCAGATCCCCTGTAGACGAGCCAGTATGTAGTTGCTGGGAACTGAATCTGGGTCCTCTGCAAGAGCACCAAATGCTCTTATAACCACTGAGCAATCTCTCTAACCCCTACGCTATCGTTCTTAAGGAGAAGTTCAAAACAGACTGTGATGGAGAAATATTGTAAATGTGAAGAAAACAGAATTTAGGAAAAACAAAGGGTTGCACTGCTGTTTCTGATTACCACTCAGCACTCGTGGCTCATAATTTCCAGGCTTCTCCAGGGCTGGCTCGGGGCCCTGGCAGGGAGGACTCACTGGTATGTGCACAGAGGGGATGGTTTCCTGCTCTGTGGAGCTGGGACAAATAGGGGAGGCCCCTGGAGCTGTTTTCTCGGTAGCAAGTCTGAACTGCATCCTGGAAGCCGCTCCAGTATGAGACTCTAGTTTAACTGTTAGGAAAAGTGGGTTCTGTTTGTTATTTAAAAAATCCTTAGCTTTAGCTGGGTGTGGTGGCACACGCCTTTAATCCTAGCACTTGGGAGGCAGAGGCAGGTGGATCTCTGTGAGTTCAAGGCCAGCCTGGTCTACAGAGTGAGTTCCAGGACATCCAGAGCTACAGGGAGACCCTGTCTCAAAAAAGACCAAAAAAAAAAAAAATTCTCAGTTTTTTATGTGTCTTGCCTGAGGTCTTTCAGTCCTTGTCTAGGGGGCGGGGCTTGAGATTCTCTGGCCAGATCAATACATCCAAAGTCTCTTTGGAAAAGATTAAATTGTTACTTGGCTGAATATGAGTTTCATTTCACTGAGCTTACATTGTACGACACGGGTGCACAAACCTGCATGCAGACAGTAACTTCATACACATAAAAAGTAAATAAAATTTTTTTTATTTAAAAAAAAGAATCAGAAAGCCAGGCGTGGTGGCGCAGGCCTTTAATCCTAGCACTTGGGAGGCAGAGGCGGGTGGATCTTTGTGAGTTCAAGGCCAGCCTGGTCTACAGAGTGAGTTCCAGGACAGCTGGGGNGGGATGCTTGTACTCATGGATCATCACTTATAGCTAAAACAATCGAACAAAACTGAGAGAAAGATGCAGGACAGTTAGGCAGAATGCATGTGCTTCTGGGATGGGGTGGGGTTTGGGGGGACGGGGGTGGGGTGGGGGGGGAAGGGAAAGGGAAAATGGCCTTAAACTGAATTGGAAAAACTATGTATGAATTGCACAAGTATAATAAAAAACAAAAAAAAAAGAAAGGAAAACCAAAAAAACCAACCAAAAAAATGAACACTAGAACGTAGGTTAGGATCTTTAAACAGTCAACTCAGAGGCTAAATCCTATAAACAATTACCACCTGTTGTCAAGCATTTTTTTGCTAGAAAAGATTTTTGTCTATCGTATCCCAAATTTTAGGGGCCTTTAAATGCCATTTTTAAATTTCCATATTTTAAACTTTGCATGTCCGTATCTAGTCTGGCATCATGCCACAACACATGATTCTGTTGACATTAACTGATGAAAACTTGACCATTGGTCACTTTGTTTGACCAGACCCAGAAACAAACGAAACATAAGATAATTACACTGCTGGACTTATAAACACATGAAAACTTATACACGACACATGTCACGCAGGACTACCTGAATCTTCAGACACCATGGGAAGAACAGTTACCATAAATATGAGACATAGTTACTTAGAATTTCCCATTTGGGGATCTCAGAGAATTCAGAGAAATATAAAACGAAAGCAACAGAAACGAACAAAACAGAACAAAGAAAAAAGAAAGAAAAAGACAAAGAAAAATTAGAAAATACAAAGAAAAACTAAATTACCAAATGACTACTGAGGGCCAAATAGGGACAAACGAGGACATGTGCGTTGCCATGGAGCAGAACCCTGCCTGTCCAGGAACCAAAAATCTGGACCCCCTCACCCCATTATCCCCAAACTGGAGAGGCAAAACCCCTTGTTTGACTACTTCTAAAAAAAAAACAAAAAACAAATGGAGAGTTGATGAGGCTATCATTCCCCTTTTCTTCTGCTCTCAAGGAAGAGCAAGTCTGCATCCAGTTTAGTTTCTAGAGCGGCGCCCCACCCCCCCCCCCCCCCCAGACCAGAAGAAAACAAACCGAAGATTTTAGTTTGCAGTTTATTTAACCTGAATGAACCAAAGTGAAAGTAGTAAAAGAATTTAGCTCTTTCTTACCCAAAAGGCACTGCCAGCGGAATGAGATTCCTCTAGTCCCTCCAATGGTGTTTGGGGGATCTCATTGGGACCTCCAAGATGTTAGATTTCCTGGCTGAGAGGAGGCTGAGTCAATCCAAATTAAAAAGTAAACAAAAAAAAAAAAAAAAAAAAAAAAAAAAAAGTAAACCAGCATGCTTGGAATGGGAGAAAAAAAAAAAAAAACACACTCTGACCCTGATAACTTGGCTTGCAGGCCTCTTTATAACAGGGTTCTAGGGACATTAAGTGCCAGATTGGGTGTTGGGGTAACATTAGCCTTCATTGCGACTTAATAGCGGGGTTAGGTGTTGGGGTTAAGCACATTTGGCAACTCATGATAAGATCAGTCCCCCTGCCCCACATACCAACAGTTATCTTTAGCCACAAAACATGCTACTGGAACAAGGAAGTATTGGGTCAGTCCATCTGCACCTCACATCCCAACAGTTAATCTTTACAAGTTTATTTATTTTTTTTTTTGCTTTTTCTTAGCCTCAGCCTTACTGGCCTGCTGCGCTTCTATCCTATTTTACTTGGAGCAGAAGTCGGCAGGCAGAATCTTTGTTGAGTTCAGGCACGCCTGGTCTACCAGAGTGAGTTCACAGGACAGCTAGGAGCTCAGGGGAGACCTATGTCTCAAAAAGACAAAAAAAAATAACATAAAAAATAAAGAACTGATACATTTATTGAGAAAGCTTTTGACATTTGGCTACGACTGTTGGGCCCCAATTGGGAAGTTTGCATTAAACTGATACTTAAATGCTCTCAAACTCAAAATGGTTTGGACTATACTTAAAATGAGTTCAGTTTGGGACCTTCTTACCAGTACTAGATTAAATTTTTGTGGAAAAAAATTCAAGATGGTCTAATGTTGAATATGTAGAGTTAATATTGTGCAGATCTCCAGTAATAATCAGCAATGAAATTCAAAATATTAGTTTCAAGAGGAAAAAGAAGGCTACTGAAGTTTAATGTGTCAGCCAATGTAGTTCCTAGAAGAGATGTGCCCATTGCTAAGGGGATCAGAATCGTTAAGAAGAGGGCTCTAGACTTGTACTTGAACAATTAAAAGAGTATAATGAGGGCAAAAACCAAGGTTCCAACTTATGAAAGAGAACCTAAGGGACTTTCTGCTCCCAGACTGTAGATCGTCCCATTTATTCCCAAGGTGAGCTATGTAGGCCCCACAAGTGGGAAACAAGCACACCGACCACATGGTAACATATCCAAATGCAGAGAGAGCCTTTATTCAAAACGGTGAGGTTTTATATATAGTGTGACTTCATTTCCCAAGACACAATCTGGCACTTTTGCATCACTCACCACATTCCCCACTCCATGGGTGTGGCCAGGGACGGTTCCATGACTCCCACTTATGCTCTTGGGGGCACTAGTTGGAATGTTAGCCCATTCATACCTAACTTAATTGAATTTTCCCACACTAGAAAAAATCGCGATATACAAAAGCCCCCCAGATGAAGGGAGACAAGGTCCATCCCAAGCTAGCAGCAAACTGCAGTGTTATTCACAGTCGTAGCACTGACGCATGGAAGATGCATTGATTTTTTGTCAATGACTTTGTCAGAGGCAGTGAGGTCAAGCAATGTTTCTCAGGGGAGCCACTGTAAGAAGGCCGCATTGTCAGGCCAAGAGGCACTGAACAGCCATTGTGTGATGTGATGATGAAACTGTAAAGATAAAGCCTGGTTGGGAGTGGCCCCCAAGTTTTGAGAGATGCAAGATCAATTAGACCTCTCCTAAGGAGACCTGTATACGGGGAGTCGTACCAGCCCAGGAGAATGAGGAATGTTGCAGGCAGCAAATCTGGAGATTTGGGGCATCTAAACCCTTCCTAACTAGTTCTCAGTTATTGGGCTTGGAGTTACAGCATTTGGGGTTTGCCCTGCTTGTTGTTGGTCTTGAATTTGGTCCTGTATTTCTACAATAAGCCTTCATTCCTCGCTTTGGGAATTAGAATGTATGTTCTTTGACATTTTATATTGGAAATATACAGTTCACTTTTGATTTTACATGGGGCTTACAGTTAAGAGATTGCTTGAATCTGAGAAGAGACTTTGAACTCTTGGACTTTCAATCATTTGGAGAATGTTAAAGAATGTGGAGACTTTTGAAATTAGACTATCTGTGGGAATGGAACTTTGTGTGTGGCTTTGCAGCGAGAAGCGAGAACTTGTAATATCTGTCCTGGAAGATCTCCAGTTATCTAATATCTCTGTGGGCAGAGATTCTGTAGCAGGAAGATTTGATTTGGGATATTACAAAGATTCTTACTTCCCCCCCCTATCTCTGCAAAGTTCCAGGACCCTCCCTTGAGGCATTGAGCAAAATGTCACGCCTCTCTAGTTACATGTTGCACAAACTGGAGCTCAGCAGCCCCCCCCATTAGTGAACACCGGTGGCTCAACCCTTCCCTTCTCCTGCCCCCCAATTCTTGACCAGAAAACACAGTAGCCTTCAATATACAGACTCCCTGACAGAAAATAAACGGGTTCCTGTTCTCCCTGGCTCTCTCATGTGAGGTCTGCTTCATTCTCCACTGGTGATCTCCTGTGGTTTTCCCTCCTCCCTTCCTGTCAGAACAAAGCCTAGAGACTTGTCAGGCCTGCAGGCAGGAGGCAAATCCTGGAGCTAAGCCAGGAAGGGGACGAACAGCCCTGTGGAATGCGATCACATATGACTCAAAGACCATTGAACAAGGACCAAATTATCTTGCATTTGATATTATGATATCGGTCAGAGCCTATGGGGCCAAGAAGACTTTGGTATTTGAATGAGAATGTCCCCATTAGGCTCCAAGTATTTGAATACTCAACCCTAGTTAGTACTCCTATTTGTGGAAGTTAATGGACTATGACCTTCCTCGAAGAAGCAGGTAACTGGGGTTGGGCTTTTAGAGTACAGTCATCATTCTACTTTGTCCCTCTCTTTGCTTCCTATTCATGCTTGAAGACAGGAGCTCTCAGCTTGCCATTCCTGTTGCCTCTGCTGCCCTGCCTTCTTGCCATTATGTACTGAAATCCCAAATAAGCTCCTCCTGCTTTAAGTAGCTTTGGTCATGGTATTTTGTCAACAACAGATAAGTATCTAATGCACACAGGGCCATAATTTTGGTTCACTTCTGCTGCCCCACCATAGCATGGCATGTGCCCCCCACAACCCCATAAAAGGAAAAGAGAAAAACATGCTAATATTCATCCATTAAGGGATGAATGAAAAAACAGGGCAAACTACACCAGAGCATTAGACTAACTAAGTGGCATTAAAAATAAAAGAATCTTTTGTAACATAAGCTCATAATATAGTGGTCATGTTAGAGAAGAGCAAACAAAATCAAAACACAGACAGGTTCATCGCCTTCATCAGATGATGCATTTATGTCCATAAGACATATCTTACCAAATTTAAAGAATAAATTTTTTGTACAAAAATATCTTCCTATAAACTACCATTTAATTCAATTAAAAATAATAACAAGGATATCATGGAAACAAAGATAAATACTTGGAAATTCATTTGCATAAAAGAAAATTTCCAAATTAAAAAAAATATGGTTAAATGTTAATAGAATAGAAGAGCAAATGATAGAAAAATTGTAGGCAATGGGAAAATTAGTGGACTGAGAGAAATTTACAAATGAAAAGCATGCATACAATTTAATAAGAGACCTGAAAAAATACCTTGAGGAAAGTGTAGCTGGCAATTTAAGCTTAAAGAAAATAGAATTAAAAAAAATGTAATTTCAGAGGACTTCTGAATTAGTTGAAAGTAATACAGAAAAGATAGTGTTTTTACTAATGTTTAATCTTTGAAAACATTAACTAAATTACAAATACTCCTTGCATAAGCAAGCGGAAACAGGCAGCGTTCTGAGACACCCCCCCCACCCTGTGGAGAGGCCCAGTCCTACAGGCCATGCAGCCAGCCCTGAGGAACTGGTAGACTCACATTCAAGGGGCTGTGAGTTTCAGCTGACCTGATTTTTACCTCTCCTGGACCTCTGGAGATGCTCCTGACTAGAAAGGAAAGAAATTTCTGGTCCCTTCAGCACAAAACTCAAAAGTGAAACCTGAAGTCTAGACCACCCAGACTTCATACACTATAGATAAGACAATAAAGGCATCTGAAGGAAACACAGGTAATTCAGCTTGAAATCAATGAGGAAACACTTGAGTTCTTGTTATCAGAATACAAAACAAAAAACAAATCCACATGCCATAACGCACAGCAAAAAAACAATCACATGGGAAAAACAAATAATAAATCGGACCCAAATTTTACCAGTCCTATAAAGACTCCAACTAATGAGATACCTCTTGAAGGTGACCCAGGCTTACAGCACCTTAAAAGAAACTATTACCACAACTCAAAAACTCAAAGAAATCAAGGAATATAAAAACAACACACTGAGGACCAAATGAATCGCAGAACGTAAGGGGTGAGAATGGACAAGCTCAGAAGGAGGGATGAGAATGACAAAACTCAGAAGAAGAGAAAGTTGAAGTAATGAGAAATCTCGGCTGAAATTAAAAATGAAATTTGAACATAACCCAGGCACAGAAAGGATAGGTAAAAGCTCAGTACCAGAATGGATGAAGCAGATGAAATAGCATCATCAGGACTGGACCACCAACATTGAAGAACACTGAGTAAGTTTTAGGACTATGAAAAAATTAACAAAAAAACAAAAAAATCACAAGTTTGTAATAATCAGGAAATGTGGGACACCAAACCTCTGCATCTTATGTATAGAGGAAGAAGAAGAATCTCTGGGACTAACGATTATTGACAACTTCAAAGAAATTATCCATGAACAAAATTTCCAATAATATGTAAAAAAGATAAACAACAAAACAAAAAATAAACACAAAAATCAAAAAAAATAAAAAAAAAAACAACGATAGACAAACCAGAAAACAATTCCCCACACCATATCATGTAAAAGTTCTCAGATATTCAAACAAAGACAGAATCTGATAACCTCAACAGATAAAACATAAGTTACTTTAAGGGAACCCCATCAGAGATTACAGCTGACTTTTAGTGCAATATGAAAGCCATAAGAGCTGGACCAAAGTATTCTCAATCTAAATGACTATAGATGCCAACCCAGGTTATCTTTACCAGGCAACAATGTCAATTACTTCGAAGAAGAAAAGAACACTCCTTCATGAGATAAAAAGATGAAAGAATACATGTCTCAAAAAACAACCCTCTCAGAAAACATACTCAAGCAATACAAAAGAACAGAGAATAAGGAGCAACTATCCCCATGGAGACAAAGAGAGAGTTAATTAATGAAGGTATTAGCGACGAATGCAAACCTCGTACCAAAATGCAGCAGAAATAAATGAAGTGGGCAAGCAATATACAATCTCTTCAAATAATAACTTAAATATAGTTGGTCATGAACTCCCCAATCAAGAGACCCACAGACTCATGAGAATGGATAAGAAATTGAACCAGGGCTGGGAGGATAGCCTAGTGGTTAGAGACGTCGACTGCTCTTGCGAGGACCCGGGTTCGATCCCAGACCACATGCGGCCGAGAACCTTCTGAACTCCACTGCACAGCGAACTCCAGTTCCAGGGGAATCTGACACCCTCTTCTTGGACCTCCTCCCGGCATTGCACGGACATGGGTGCACAGGACTTGGCATGACCAGACGTACATTCCACACCACAGACATGTAAATAAAATTAAAAAAATAAATAAAAAAAAATTTTTTTTTAATTTAAAAAAAAAGAAAGAAATTGAAACCACAACTTTTTGTTGTCTAGTAGGAAACCATTCACTTTCACAGGGACAGGCCTATCTTAAGGAGAAAGGATGGAAGAAAATGTTCCAAGCAATTGGTATCAAAAAGCAAGAGGATGTTGCTATTCTAAATAGCCACAAATAGGTACAATAACTAATCAGAAGAGACGTAGGAGGTACATTTACATTCTTATTGAAGGAACAATTAACATGAAATTTCCAATCCATAATATATATATATGCACCAAACTCTCGGTCACCTATTTATAAAATACAATTATTCAGGATTTAAACACAGATTAATCTCACGCAACATAGTAGGGGAGACGTGATACCTCCACTGAGGCCATTGGAACAGTCAACCTGGACCAAGAAAAAACAAGAGACACTGCAAGCTGAAGAACAATACACCAAATGGACCCCCATGAGACATCCACAAATTTTTACCTAAACATCCAAGAGAATATTGTTTACTCAGCACCCCATGGAAATTATCCAAAATCACATAACTGGGACACAAAAACCTCCTATCATTCAAAAACATTGAAAAATTCCGATTGATACAGACCACAGTCATAATACAAGCTGATTTAGATTATTGACCTCACAAGAGCCCTACTGTCTACAA
The DNA here is from genome assembly GCA_009823505.1 of Rhizomys pruinosus. Taxonomy (NCBI): domain Eukaryota; kingdom Metazoa; phylum Chordata; class Mammalia; order Rodentia; family Spalacidae; genus Rhizomys; species Rhizomys pruinosus. The sequence goes on along the minus strand of VZQC01002583.1, from coordinate 1,059,533 downwards.
GAACTCATGGAGAGTAATCAAACTACACCCTGAATAACAATGGGTCAAAGTGAGAATAGAGAAAGAAATAAGTATCCATGGCACTAAATAAAAGGATGATTACAACACAACAAAAACCTATGGCCCTATTTAAAAGCAGTCCTCAAGAGGGAAATTTATATTTCCTCAAAGTGCCACATCAGAACAGAGCACAACGTGCATAGGACCTAACACTGCAACTAAAACACTTGAGAGCACAATAAAAGAGAATCCTAACCCCAACAGATAGCAAGAATATAACAAAAAATCATATTGACAATTATGAAAATAGAAACAAAGAAAAAACATACAAAGTATCAAAGAATCCAGAAGCTGGTTCTTTTATACTGGATCTTTGAAAGTATATACAAGATAGATTGACCTTTACCACAATGACCAAAAGATAGAGCAACTCCAGATCAATAAAATTAGATCATGCAAAGGGACAACATCCAAAGTACGAACAAAAGATTCAAACAATCATACAGGAATACTTTAAATACTTTAAAAACTATTAAATTTGCAAACCTAAGAGAAATTAGATTGAATATTTGAAAATCATGGAAAATCACCAAAGCTTAACCCAAGAGGATCCACAGCTTAAATGACTCATAATATATGAGGAAATTGAAAACCGTAACCAAAAAAAACTCCCAAACTAAAAAAAGCACCAGGCCAGTAGGATTTATGGCAGAATCCTATAAAGCAATTAAAGAGGAGCTACAAACCCTTTATTCATTATCTCCTAAAATCCAAAAGGAGAGAAACAAGAAGAACTCTCCCAAATTTCCTTCTTACAAAGCCAGCATCACTCTACATACAAAACCAAGCAAAGATAAAACCAAAGAAAGAAAACTATGCACTCATTCATTAATGGAACATGATATGCAAAATTTCTCAACAAAATTATTTACAAACCACATACAGGACACAAATCAAAAGATTCATCCATGTGGACCAGGCAGCATTCATACCAAAGTACAGGGATTTTGTTCGGGTTTACATAAGTCAAAAATGTCACAAAACCACAATAAAAGGAGTGAAGACAAAAACCACAAGATCATCGCAATTGATTAGGAAAAGGCCCCTCTACACAATTCAATATGCCTTCTGTTAAAGTCCTAGAGAGAAATTGGGACTGGAGGGAATAATCCTCAACATAATTGGAACCCATACTACAACAAACCCACAAAACACACTTTATTCTAAACTGGGGAAAAAATTAGAATCATTCCACTTAAAGTCAGGACACCTGCAAGGCATGCCCTTATCTCTACTCTTCTTCCATATAGTGTTTGAAATGCTTACTAGAGCACTAAGGCAAGAAAAGGATTTTAAAGGAGTACTAATTGGAAAAGAGGAGGGTCGCTGTCCTGTTTTGCCAGATGATATGATGTTTAACCTAAGGGATTGAAAACAGCTCAAAAAACTACGTAAACAATGTAAGAGTTTCAGTAATTGGTAGGATGAAAAATCAACTTAGAAAATCAGTAGGCTCTTCTTTTCTTTTTTTCATTTACACCAAGCAATATGAGTGAAGGATGAATGCAAGGAGACCTTCCACACTCAATACCCTCAAAAAATCTAAAACCTGTCTAGGAACAACTTGACCAAGGACACTGAAAGATCTCTACAAGGAAAAAATTAAAGCCCTAAGAAAGAGATTGAAGAAAGACAACTAGAAGATGGAAGGACCTTCCAATGCTCATGGATTGGAAGGATTAATATAGTAAAAATGACCACCTGCCTAAAGGTAATATACAGATTCAAGGCCAATCCCATTAAAATCCTCATGAGCTTCTTCCACAGACTGGAAAAATATCTTAATTTCATATGAAAAGCAAAAGACCCACCCAGATAGATACACCAATCGTAAGCAGAAAGAGGAAATGCAGGGGGAGACCTGTCTATACCAGACTTCGAATTATTTTACCTGGCTATAGTCATAAAAAATAGCCTGTATTGCCATAAAAACGACCCATAGATCAAGTCAAAACGAAGATCTCAAACCTAGCACATGCAATTTCAGAACCCATATTTGACAAAGGGACATTGACGACCAGCATCTTCAGCAAATGGTGTTAAGCAAAATTGGATCACAACATTGTAGAAGAATAAAACTTTAAACCCTACTCTAAATTGTGAGAAAAAATCACTCCACATGGATCAAAAGTTGTCAGTGTAAAACCCCAAAATCTGAAACATGGTAGAAATTTTGCAGTAACCTGCAAGACATATAGTGTTAGAGAACAAGACTTTCTAAATCAGACAGCAGCTGCATAGGATTAAATAAGGTCAAGAATTGAGAAGTTGGGATGGAACTTATTAAACTCAAATGCCTCTGTCCAGTGCAAGGAAGCAATCCAAGAAGTGAGAGGAAACCTTCACAGTGATACATCTGTCAGAGCATTAAATCTGGAAGTATATAAATACCCAATCAAAATGCCCCATCAAAACGAGGCATAACGAGTGTGGAGTTTGAATGAGAAGTCCCCAGGCTTACCAGATTATTCAGACTTTTGTCTCCAGTTGGTGGTGTCTGTTTTGCAAGTTTTAGAAGAGTGTGGCCCTCTTGGAAGAAGTAGGTCAGTGGGGGGGGCTTAGAGAGTTCAACAAGCCCTGCCATTCCCCACTTGTCTCTCTCTGTTTCTCTGTGTTCCGGAAGATGTTTTGGGACACCTCAGCTTCTGCTCTCCAAGGGCTTTTTTCCTGCCACTATGCCACCCCTGCCAACAAACGGACTTAATTTCCTGAATCCATCAAACGTTACTCAAATTAACACTCTTCCTTTTATAAGTTTCCCTTGGTCACTGGTGGTTTTAACACAGCAACAGCAGCAAAGTGACTAGCTACATTAGATGAACAGGAGAGCTTCACAAATTGAAGAAGATAAAGATGCTAGAGAAACATCTTAAAAGTGTTCAATGTGCTAAAAAGGCGAAATGCAAATTAAAACCACTTTAAGTTATTCATCTTTTATTTAAAAAAAATCAAAAATAAATCGTCAGAAAAACAGAAGATAAAAATGCTGGAGAGGTTGTGGGGAAAGGGGAACCACTCATCCACTGTTGGTAGGATGCAAAAAACCATGCAACCTCTATGGAAAACCAGTGTGGGAACACCTTAATTAGATGACCAAAATGAGGCTACCACCTGGCCCAGTCATTCCATCATATATCATATATATATATATCTATATATCATATTATATATATATATATGACAAGACTCATGCCTATCACAAACTACACTGCGCATCCATGTTTATTGCGCTGTCTTCACAATAGCGAAGAGCTGGAAGCAAACCATGTGTCCTCAATGAAGGGTAACAAAAAAAAATATGGTATATCTTACACAATGAGAGTATAGGCAGTGGTACAAGAAAGAGACAACGTGAACTTTTCAGGTAGTAAATGGATGGAGCTAGATAGAAACCATTATGGGAAGTGAAGTAACACCAGTCCAGAAAAACAAATGAAAAAAAACATATGCCTCAATAAACGAAAAAAATAATAAAAAGAAACATAAGCTGACTGAAGATGCTAAACCTATGAGTCATAATTCTTGCATATATGTGTGGGCATGATCTCTATGCATATTTTGGAGCAGTGATGCAAATGGGACAGGAAACAGCAACAACAAAAAAGACTGTTGGAAGAACTGACTGAACATTTCTGTTCAGTGACTCTGCCCAAACAGTAAACTCTGCATACAAAATTTTAAAAGAGACTGAGAAAACGATGCGAACAACATTATGCAGAAGATGAGCTCTGGCCGGGAGGGAGCAAGGAAAAGTCGTTGGATCTAAACTTGATTTTTATGAAATGTTGTATGACAATACGCCAACTTGAATTTATAAAGTAATTATCTGATAAGACTATTTTAGCAAATAAAGTCATTTAAGAGAGATTAGGATGATGTTCTCTTGTACTTCCGGGGTACAGTGCGTCATGATAGAGAAGACATAGTGAAAAAAGCAGGTAGTCACCTGTGTCCACAATCAGAAAACAGAACAGTGAGAGCTTAATGCATCAGCTCCCTTTCTCCTTTTTAACTGTGTGTCATGTAAGGTGGTTCTTCCCACATCAATTAACTTGATTTATGATAATTTCTCATCGGAGGAACCCAGAGGCCAATCTCCTAGGTGATTCCAGATACTGTCATATAGCATATTAATTTCACACACCTCACCCTCAAATGATCTAGTGTAGCCTACATTCTGTTTATTTAATATGAGCGTCGAATATCAGAGGTGCTGTCTTTAAACAAGTGAAGTGTGCAAGTTATTGACAACAAGAAACTAAGCAGGGTTCTTCATTTGGAAGTCCATATCCAGCAACCAGCCCTGAATTAATCCATCAAATAGCCTACTTGTTTACAATTCTTCTACGAAAGTGATAAACTTTCAGTAATAATTATTAGAAAGGCAGATAGGATAATATACCTCAAACGGAAACGATCATGTATGGAAACAACTACTAATAGCTGTAGGAAGAATCGAACAACTTCTATCCCGGGGTTCTTTGATGTCTTTTTCTCACTCTTAGATGGTATGACCTTGATGTTTAAGGTCTGAGCACAGGCTTGCAGAATCAGTTTCTTCACAGCTGATCTGCAGCCAGCACAAAACACCATTTGTAAGAATAGCAAGATTTTCTGATTGTTGTGGTGGCACACACCTTTAATCCCAGCACTCGCAAACAGAGGCAGGCAGATCTCTGTGGTTCATGGCCAGCTTGGTCTACATAGCGAGCTCCAGGCCCAGCTGGACTAAAAGGGAGACCCTGTCTCAAAAATAACAACAACAACAAAAAAGAATAGCAAGATTTATCTAAAGAGAGTCAAACAGTTTTACATAGCATGCCTTAGGCCAAGGATTCTGCACTGTTAACAGCATCGAGCTAGGGGCTGAGTGTAGTCCGTGGACTCTTTCTGTTAAATGTCTCTATTTATGAAACTGTTTGCACTCTCTTTTTTTTTTTTTTTTTTTGGTCCATTGCTATTTGCCTTTAAAATCTTGTATGGGTTATTTCAAACATCAGAACTGGAATAAGGAATACATATTTGGAGAAAGCCAAAACAAAGACCAAACATAATTGATATTTTCAAAGTCATAAGAGAGCATCCCCTACCCATAAATTGCCAAGTCCACCATAAAGAATTGTCAAGCTTGCTAGGTAGAAGCAAAATCCCAATAATAATTGTGAAAATAATGACTAGTGATTTAAAATGTCAGAGGATCAGGTATGTTTATGTTACAGAAACTTTTGAGTACTGAGTAAATAAATATGAAATCCAGGGTAGAAATTATTTCAGAATACTGTGCTAAAAAGTAATTAAATGATAAGTTAGGATGAGGTTGAAAAATCCTAAGTTCAATATCTTCTTATTAGACAAAAAGAATGAGAAATAGACAAAAAGAGGTCATACAGTACATAGAGTTCAATGAGTTATAATGACAGAAAACATCAGAAGCACCACAGTGGCTTGTTTTAAATGCTTTGTATTTCTTGGTCATCCCAGAGGCTGTCTTTGGAATTCAGTTATAACATGAGATTATGGAAGCTGTTTTTGGATAACCAATATCTAGATCATTTTCCTCAATAACTCTCATGAGTCTCTGCACCATAAAATAACCCGTGAAATCCTTATTGTTTAAATTAATTAGCAAACATTCTTTTGATGTGTAGGGTTTTTTTTTTCTTTTTGTTTGTTTTGTTGCATTTTGTTTTATTTTCCTAATTCATAAGGAGTAAGGTTTTACATAAGCTACAAACCTTATTGCTTTAAGGGTTATACTTTAGTCATGTAGCTTACAGGTGTGGGGTGCGGGGATAAATAAAAGTTAACTTGTCACTGTGGCTAAACAATTCATCGTGGAATAAAAAGAAACAACACAGGGATCTGTGTATCAGCTAAATGAGTCATAATTTCAATCATTCACAATATTTTGTATCCAGCTATAAAAATTGTGTGAATTGTAATGCCTGGAGTAACTAATCAATAGCACAATCATACTATAGAAAACCTGCAATGGAATATATAAAAACTTAAGACAGAAGGATAAAAAGGAGAATTAAAATGGAAGGGATAGAAAATAATAACATAGCAGACCCAACCATTTGATCAAATAATGTAAATGATACACATATATAGTATACAAGACAGATTTTTGACACTAGATTACAAGTACTCAAATATGTGCTAAATGAGCCTCATCTTAAACATAATCAGAGGGAGAATATATCAAAGCATATGCTAACCAATATTACCTAGAAAGTGCAGAAATATATTATATTATATATATATATATATATATTATATGGTCTGCGACCTGTGTTTTTAGGATATTATCTAATCTCTACATTATTTTTCTTCTAAAAGCTTTAGTTTCATTATTTAATCCATTTTAAGATGAATTTTTGTATTGGACCAGACAGAGGTTATGGTCAAGTCTCTTCTACATGTCGATATCCATATATCTAATACCATTAATTGATGATACTGCCCTGTTTTCAATGTGGATTCTTGTCGTCTTTACCGAAAATCAATTGTTGTAGTATATAAATTGATTTTTGTTTGCTTGTTTGGATTTTTTGTTTGAGTTTTTCAGCATCTTTTTATTTGTTTTTGTTACCAAAGTAAAGTTTCAATTACAGACATCTATGTCATCCTTTCTTCCTTTTCTTGCTCCCCTCGTTATCTCACTCCTAAATATAAAAAATTATTTGTGTTTATTCTTCTTTGTTCCCCCTCCCCGAAGGAGGAAGTCACATTTATTTCAGGCACTGGCACCTGGCCAGACTTTGTCCAGATTAGGATGACCAGCAGACAGAATGTCCAAAAGTGGTAGTTTTTATAGCCAAGCACACAAAGAAGTGGACTTACAATGAAATGGGGGTGGGAAGGTAGGGGAATGGGCATAGGTAGATCTGTGGCTGGTGTCAGTAAAGCATCTTGAGATAAACTGAGCTTGTCGTATATGAGTCTGATTGGCAGCAACTTTCTCGAGAACTTCTCCTCAGTTGGCTTCCTGGAAAATCTCCAATTTAGTTGGGCTTATGACCTTATATTCCACCCTTTTGTGTCATAGGAGATAGGGGCGACATTTTCTTTCTAGCTGCTTCTAGCTGATGGGTGATGATTCAGAGGGGACTAATGACACAAGAGATGTCTTACACTGGGTGTAACCACTGTCCGCAGAAATGAGTCCGTATTTGTTGAAGGAGGAGAGCAACAAAAATGTATTAAAACTGGTTCAGGATGGGTCTTGAAAGCACCAGATAAAGGCAGGAGCTATTATAGGATAGGGTGAGGCCTAAGGTTACTTAGGGGTCAAATTAGGGGATACAGCCATGGGGGTATGCTGTCCAGGATTCCCACTCTGAGGCTGGAGTAAGACACACTTTTTGGCGTTCCCTCCTTTGGCACAGACCAGGCTGCTAAGAAACTCAAGAAAACTAGCTACTTTTTGTCTTTTTACTAAGATCACATTTTATACCTGAAGTAAAATTTCTCGGCACTTACTGATTATTTCTGGTTATAGCTTCCTTTTTGGATGTTTAAGGCTACACAGTACCACAGATTAACAAGCTTTTTGTTTTATAAGGTCATTGAGGATCATGGTCATCAGGGTCACTCGATTTGGGGGGGAAGCCCCAGCTCCTTTTGGCTATTCATTTACCAAGTTCCATCCATTCGAGGACAAGCAGGTCTTGCTGGACCAGTCTTCAATTTTGGAGCATGAGGGGCTTTCCTCTTTATTGACTGGACACTGGCTGAAGTCCCATTGGTGGATCTCCAAGACCTTCCTTCACAGGAAGACTGCTGACTCACATTTTCAGGACATTTCAAGAGATGCCCCTATGCAAAGTCCCCTAGGACTTAGTTGACCTCTGAGGGCAAGGCACAAAGTTATCCTTTAAGTCCCTCAGCCGAATTGGTATGGGTATTAAGTATGGTCATTAAGCATCCAGAAGCTAACTTAACCAGCCTAACATTACTGTATAAATTTAGAAAAACGCTTGGCATGCTCAAGCTGCCTTGTATAAGTCTGACTGGGAGAGAGAGATTTAAACCATAGGTTGAGAAGGCTACACAGCCCATGAGAAAGAATTAAACAATTTCAGGAAATGTTTACTTTACCAAGGAAGTCTCTTTCTTTCCCAGTCCCCCTATTCTGATTTATAGTTCTCCAGAAAGGGCAAGAGTTGTATCACATACCTAAGGACAGGATATAAATTGATAGGGATTACCAATCCCAACCAAATTGTTCCTTCTGGACTGTATACAGCTCGTCAGGGAGATAGAATCATTCCTTGATTTTACTGGACTCCCTGTTACAGATATAATTAAAGGCATAGACAACGTAGTGGGTTACCTCTGGCTACTGAAAGATTACTTTATGCTTTTCTTTATCATGCAAGTGTTACTTTTGAACCTAACAGGATAATTTGGCTCAAAAGAAGCTAGGTTTATTTGCTGTTTTTTTTTAATGCTTAAAGGTTTCCTTGACCTTATTCCATGTGTGTGCTAATTCATAGATTCTAATCAAAGTTCTCTCTTTGCTAAACCACTTACCCACATCCAATCCATCAGAAAAACATAAACTGCAGTGTTCTGTGAGAGGCGAGTCTTTTTTATTTCATTTTTTAATTTTTAAAATTTTTTTATTTCTTGTATGTGTTATGAATGTACTGTCTGCATGTAGGTTATGCCCGTGTTTGTGCCATGCTGCGGGGGTCAGAAGAAGGCATCAGATTCCCCTGGAACTGGAGTTTTAAAAACGGTTTTCAGTTGCCATGTAGGTACTGGGATTGAACCAGGGTCCTCTGCAAGAGCAGTAGGCACTCTTAACTGCTAGGCCATCTCTCCAGCCCCAGAAGTCTTTATTTCAATAAAAAGCTTGAAACTCAGCTGTTTCTTTTCTCTTTTTTTTTGTAGTTTTATTTATTGTGCATTTTTTTCCTTTGGTAATTTCATATATGTCCAATGAAATACAATCATATCTGCTCTGCATTTTGGGAATTTCATATATGTCCAATGAAATACAATCATATCTGCTCTGCATTTGGGGAATTTCATATATGTCCAATGAAATACAATCATATCTACTCTGCATTTGGGGAATTTCGTATATGTCCAATGAAATACAATCATATCTGCTCTGTATTTGGGGAATTTCGTATATGTCCAATGAAATACAATCATATCTGCTCTGTATTTCCCCCTCCAGTTCACTCATAATTCTTCACAACATATTTTTCTCCAAACTTCATGTCTCCTTTTCTGTTTTTGTTTTTGATAACCCACTAAGTCAAAGGTGTGCTGCCTATGTATGCATAAGTTTGGGGGCCCATGCTCTAGAACAGGAACAACCTACCACCCTCAGAGTAGAACTATTTCCTTCCTCCAGCCACTCTCAACTGCCATTGGTTCCTCAGTAAGGGTTTGGGCCTGTAGAAAACCTCCTGATCTCTGTCAGAATTTGGATTGGCTAGATCAAAGACAGCTACTGTGAGTTCATGAATACAGAAGCCATTTCATGTCCAGAAGACAGCATTTCACAGCACTCCTCCATCCTCTGACTCTAAAATTCTTTCGAGTTCCTCTTAGGATATGGCCCTTGAAGTGTGTGTGTATTGGGTGGGGGAGTGAGGGATGAAGATTTCCCATGTATGGCTAAGTACTCACATTTTCTAGTTCTTAGTATTTTCATTAGTTATGAGTCTAAATTGAGTATTTCCCTATCCAAAAAGTAACTTCTCTAACTAAGGATTTTTTTTTTTTTGGTCTTTTCAAGACAGGTTCTACCTGTAGCCCCAGCTGTCCTGAAACTCACTCTGTAGACCAGGCGGGCCTTGAACTCACAAAGATCCATCTGCCTCTGCTTCCTGAGTGCTAGGATTAAAGGCATGCACCACCGTGCCCAGCCTAACTAGAGTCTTAACAGTATATCAGGTATACATGAATAAACTTACCTATTTAAATGGTAATTTGACAACATGGCCATTTAAAAAATAACAATAGCAGAATCTACACAAGGTCTGTAATATACCCCTAGCCACAGAATTTGATCACAATTACAGTACTAAGCATCAAATTCCTTCCTACAGAGCAGATCTCAAATCTAATCAGAGAGTGCTAACTTACCATTAACAGCTGTGCCATGGACACATCTAGTCAGGTCAGTATTATAAGATTCAGGATCCAATGCTGACTAAAACCAGAGATTTTTTTTTCTATTTCTTCTTAATTAGTTGAGTAATAGCATATGTAACTATTATTTCTTGTATGTTTGTTTTCTGTCCCATAGTTTTACTGAATTTCTTTAGTCTCAAAATTATATAGTGATGTCTTAATGGGTTTTTCATATTTATAAGGTCATTTCTGCAATAGGGATAAGTTTCTTCTTTCCAATTTAATATCTTTTATTATGTTCTCTGGACTAATAGTGTTAGTTAGAACTACCAGTATCGTGTTAATTTTTCAAAAGTAATTAAAGCCTAGCATGGTGGTGCAAGCCTTTAATCATAGCACTGGGGAGGCAGAGGCAGGCGGATCTTTGTGAGTTCAAGGCCAGCCTGGTCTACATAGTGAGTTCCAGGACAGCAGAAGCTACAGGGAGATTCTGTCTCAAAAAGACCAAAATAAATAAAAAACCACACAAAAAAAATCAGAAAAAAAAAGAATCAGAAGATTGTAGCAAGACAATAGAGGAATATACCTGATTTAAAAATTTGCATGACACTTTAATCCCAATACTTGGAAGGCAGAGGCAGGAGGATCTCTGAGAGCTTGGTTTACACAGTGAGTTTCTGGCTAGCTGAGGCTACACAGGAGATCCTGTCTCAAAAAAACCATACAAACAAATGTTGCATTACAAAACACCATAAAGATGGGATGAAGAGTTGGCTCGGTGATTAAGAGCACTTACTGCTCTCCTAGAGGACCTGGGTTCAGTTTCTAGCACCCATGTGGTGGCCATTATCTGTTCTAACTCCAGTTCTAGTGGATCCCACAGCACCTTCTTGTCTCTTTGGTCAGTAGGCAAAACATTTACATACACATGATAAATAAAAAATTAAGCTGCACACCTTTAATCCTAGCACTTGGGAGGTACAGGCAGGTGGATCTCTGTGAGTTCAAGGCCAGCCTGGTCTACAGAGCGAGTTCCGGGCCAGCTGGGGCTACAGGGAGACCCTGTCTCAAAAAGACCAAAAAATAAAAAAATGAAATAAAAAGATTGAGAAAACCCACCATAAACAGAATAAAAAGAAAAATAATACACTGGGACAAAATATTTAAAACTTTTAGGGCTGGAACTGAAGCTTAGTTGGCAGAGTGCTTGCCTAGAATGTACAAAGCACGGGGTTCAATTTCCAGCCCTATATAAAACATCTGTAATCCTAACAATACAGACTCAGGGGCAGGAAGATCAGAAATTCAATGTCATCCTTAGCTAGGTAGTGAACTCGAGGCCAGCCTGGGATACATGAGACCCTGTCTCAAAAATAATAAATAGATCCAACTTTTACCATAAACTGAGTGTGGTGTTCAGTCCTATAATCTCAGCTCTCAGGAGGCTGGGACAGGAGGATAGGGAGTTGGAAGCTGACCTGGGCTCCATAGTGAGACCCTGTTTCAAGAAGGAAAGAGGAGAAGAAAAGAATACAAATTATGTCTGAAAGAAAAAGTTAACACACAGTCTTAGTTTCTTTTCCTGTTGCTGTGATAAAATTGTCAGGATTAGGAGTTGAAAGAGTCATAGGTGGAAAGGAAAAGCAACCAACCTCAACAATCCCAAATGACCCTAATGATTAATCAATGACGGGTGACTATTGGTCAGCAGGAATCTGCAGTAGTAGACTGGTATTACTAACCTTGGGTGTTTAGTGACCATCCTTGGAGGTCTATGCTAATCTGGTCAGGGGGACTTAAAAGAACAACTTTTTTGCTCCTTGCCCTCCAAGTCAATTAAGTTGCAGGGGACTATGGGGCATCTCAAAATGTCCTGTACAGATACAGGATGACTCATCACAGGATGAGTCTTCTTGTTCAAGGAGGCCATGGAAACCCGACTAGATGGACTTTAATCAGTGTCCAGCCTACAAAGAGGAGAGTCAACATCGAGGGAAAAGTTTCTTCAATGCTTCCCAGTAAAGACACAGTCAAGCAAGACCTTTGACTTGTTCTCACATGGATGGGACTGGTAAAAGAAAGGCAAAGGAGCCGGAGGCTCCTCCCAAACCCAAGTGACCCTTGAAGACCAGATCCTCAACTGATCTCGACAGTTAAAGAAAATGAATTAATTTGGGGCAATTGCATGGTTTTAAACACCAAACTGGAAAGTATAACCAAAGATTAAAGTAATAGGTATGTTTAAGAGTCTAAGGGATTGTACTTCCCAGGCTTAAGTAACTTAAAATGTTATTTAGATAACTATTTCTCACTGATTCTGTTATTTTTTTTATTTTTATTTATTTTTGTATGTGTATGAATGTACTGTCTGCATGCAGGCTTGTACACCCGTGTCATGCAATGACTTGGAGGTCAGAAGAGGGTGTCGGATTCCCCTGGAACTGGAGTTAAAGATGGTTTTCAGCTGCCATGTGGGTGCTGGGGATCGAACCCTGGTCCTCTGCAAGAGCAGTCGGCACTCTTAACCACTAGGGCATCTCTCCAGCCCCCTAATTCTGTTCTTAATAATAAAAAAACATCCTGCTTAGATATAAGACTTCAAATCTTGACCTAATTCAACCCTGTAGTGCTACCTGCATCCAAGAGAAACAAGTCTACTATTGTTCTAAACCACTAGACAGTGCTTAATCAGCTGTCTCCGAGATTCTTGCATGACTGCAGTAGACTGTCCAACACCTAAACTGCTCCCCAGGACCAAATTAAAACTATGTTCCTGCTCCACACCACCAGAGGGCTCCCTTATATCCCTCTTCCAATGGACCCTGAAGGCCCTCCCCCAAATCTTCAAAAGGAAGTAGTTTGACTGATATATGATCCCCCTACTTACAATCTATTCCTCTTCAGGGTCTGGAATAAAGGGACACCCCCATGAGCCCCAAACCATAAAGCCCTTGCTCTGCAAATAAGTTCATTTGAGATTTCCATAAACCTTAAACAAGCCCTGCTCTGCAAACAATCTCTTTAAACTTGCTAACCAAACTCCATCTCTCTATTTACATACACAAGTGTACCTCAGCTCCCCTACTTAGTTTGGCCTGTGTGGCTATTGCAGACTCCCTCTGAACAATAGTCACCCCTTATTGACTAATAATAAAGATCAATTGGAAGCCAGGCGTGGTGGCACACGCCTTTAATACTAACACTCGGGAGGCAGAGGCAGGNGGAATAAGGAATACATATTTGGAGAAAGCCAAAACAAAGACCAAACATAATTGATATTTTCAAAGTCATAAGAGAGCATCCCCTACCCATAAATTGCCAAGTCCACCATAAAGAATTGTCAAGCTTGCTAGGTAGAAGCAAAATCCCAATAATAATTGTGAAAATAATGACTAGTGATTTAAAATGTCAGAGGATCAGGTATGTTTATGTTACAGAAACTTTTGAGTACTGAGTAAATAAATATGAAATCCAGGGTAGAAATTATTTCAGAATACTGTGCTAAAAAGTAATTAAATGATAAGTTAGGATGAGGTTGAAAAATCCTAAGTTCAATATCTTCTTATTAGACAAAAAGAATGAGAAATAGACAAAAAGAGGTCATACAGTACATAGAGTTCAATGAGTTATAATGACAGAAAACATCAGAAGCACCACAGTGGCTTGTTTTAAATGCTTTGTATTTCTTGGTCATCCCAGAGGCTGTCTTTGGAATTCAGTTATAACATGAGATTATGGAAGCTGTTTTTGGATAACCAATATCTAGATCATTTTCCTCAATAACTCTCATGAGTCTCTGCACCATAAAATAACCCGTGAAATCCTTATTTGTTTAAATTAATTAGCAAACATTCTTTTGATGTGTAGGGGTTTTTTTTTTCTTTTTGTTGTTTTGTTTCTTTTGTTTATTTTCCTAATTATACGGAGTAAGGTTCCACATAAGCTACAAACCTTATTGCTTTAAGGGTTATACTTTAGTCATGTAGCTTACAGGGTGTTGGGGATAAATAAAAGTTAAACTTGTCACTGTGGCTAACAATTCATCGTGGAAATAAAAAGAAACAACACAGGATCTGTGTATCAGCTACAATGAGTCATAATTTCAATCATTCACAATATTTTGTATCCAAGCTATAAAAATTGTGTGAATTGTAATGCCTGGAGTAACTAATCAATAGCACAATCATACTATAGAAAACCTGCAATGGAATATATAAAAACTTAAGACAGAAGGATAAAAAGGAGAATTAAAATGGAAGGGATAGAAAATAATAACATAGCAGACCCAACCATTTGATCAAATAATGTAAATGATACACATATATAGTATACAAGACAGATTTTTGACACTAGATTACAAGTACTCAAATATGTGCTAAATGAGCCTCATCTTAAACATAATCAGAGGGAGAATATAATCAAAGCATATGCTAACCATCTTATAGAAAGTGCAGAAATATATATCTATCTTATATATATATATTATATATATATATGTCGCGACCTGTGTTTTTAGGATATTATCTAATCTCTACATTATTTTTCTTCTAAAAGCTTTAGTTTCATTATTTAATCCATTTTAAGATGAATTTTTGTATTGGACCAGACAGAGGTTATGGTCAAGTCTCTTCTACATGTCGATATCCATATATCTAATACCATTAATTGATGATACTGCCCTGTTTTCAATGTGGATTCTTGTCGTCTTTACCGAAAATCAATTGATTGTAGGCATATAAATTGATTTTTGTTGGCGTGTTTGGTTATTTTTGTTTCGTTTTCAGCTCATTCTTTTTATTTGTTTTTTGTTACCAAAGTAAAGTTTCAATTACAGACATCTATGTCATCCTTTCTTCCTTTTCTATGCTCCCCTCGTTATCTCACTCCTAAATATAAACATTTATTTGCTGTTTTATTCTTTTGTTCCCCCTTCCCCCGAAGGAAGGAAGTCACATTTATTTCAGGCATGGCACCTGGCCAGACTTTGTCCAGATTAGGATGACCAGCAGACAGAATGTCCAAAAGTGGTAGTTTTTATAGCCAAGCACACAAAGAAGTGGACTTACAATGAAATGGGTGTGGGAAGGTAGGGGAATGGGCATAGGTAGATCTGTGGCTGGTGTCAGTAGAAGCATCTTTGAGATTCAAGCTGAAACGCTGGAGACCCAGTTATAAATAGGAGTTTGATTGCACGAAACTTTCCCAGACTTCTGACTCAGTTGGCTTCCTGGAAAATCTCCAATTTAGTTGGGCTTATGACCTTATATTCCACCCTTTTGTGTCATAGGAGATAGGGAAGGCAACTTTTCTTTCTAGCTGCTTCTAGCTGATGGGTGATGATTCAGAGGGGACTAATGACACAAGAGATGCTTTACACCTGGGTGTAACCCCCCACTGTCCGCAGAAAATCGAGTCCGTGTTTGTCTGAAGGGAGAGCAAGCCAAAATTTATAAAACTGGTACAGGTCAGTTATTGCATAGGGTCTTGAAAGCACCAGATAAGGCAGAGAGCTATTACCAGGATAAGGCCCAAAGTTACTAGAAGTCCAATTAGGGGATACAGCCATGGGGGCTATGCTGTCCAGGATTCCCACTCCGAGGTTGTAGTAGGGACACACTTTTTGGCGTTCCCATCCTTTGGCACAGACCAGGCTGCTAAGGAAGTCAAGAAACTAGCTACTTTTTGTTTTTTACTAAGATCACATTTTATACCTGAAGTAAAATATCTCAGGCCTTACTAATTATTTCTGGTTATAGTTTCCTTTTGGATGTTTAAGGCTACACAGTTACCACAGATTAACCAAGATTTTTGTTTTATCAAGGTCAGTTGAGGATATGGTCCTCATGGGTCACTCTGATTTGGGGGGGAAGCCCCCAGCTCCTTTTGGCTATTCATTTACCAGTTCCATCCATTCGAGGACAAAGGCAGGTCTTGCTGGACCAGTCTTCAATTTTGGAGCCTGAGGGGCTTTCCTCTTATGACTGGACACTGGCTGACGTCCCATTGGTGGATCTCCAAGACCTTCTTCCACAGGAAGACTGGTGACTCCACATTTTCAGGGGACATTTCAAGGATGCCCCAGACATAGTTCCTAGGCTTGGTTGACCTCAGAGGGCAGGGAGCAAAGATGTTCCTTAGTCCCTCAGCCGAATTGGTATGGCATTAAGTATGGTCATTAAGCATCCAGAAAGCTAAGTTATACCCCAATACTTTTAATTACTGTATAATTTAGAAAAGACCTTGGGAAATGCTCAAGCTGCCTTGTATAAGTCTGACTGGAAGAGAGATTTAACACCATAGGTTGAGAAGGTGTAGCCCATGAGAGAGAATTAAAAGGCCTATCTTAAATGTAAAAACAGGAACAGTCTCTTTCTTTCCCAGACCCCCATATCATGATTTATAGTTCTCCAGAAAGGGCACCAGTTGTATCACATACCTAAGGACAGGATATAAATTGATAGGGATTACCAATCCCAACCAAATGTTCCTTCTGGACTGTATACAGCTCGTTCAGGGAGATAGAATCCATTCCTTGATTTTACTGGACTCCCTGTTACAGATTATTAATTAAATGAGCATAGACAAGTAGTGGGTTACCTCTGGCTACTGAAAGATATACTTTATGCTTTTCTGTATCATGCAAGTGTTACTTTTGACCTAACAGGATAATTTGGCTCAAAAGAAGCTAGGTTATTTGCTGTTTTTTTTTAATGCTTAAAGGTTTCCTTGACCTTATTCCATGTGTGTGCTAATTCATAGATTCTAATCAAAGTTCTCTCTTTGCTAAACCACTTACCCACATCCAATCCATCAGAAAAACATAAACTGCAGTGTTCTGTGAGAGTGCGAGGTCTTATTTCATTTTTTAATTTTTAACTTTTCTTTATTTCTTTATGGTATGATGAATGGACTGTTGCATGTCGGTTTATTCGCCCGTGGTTTGTGCCATGCTGCGGAGTCAGAAGAGGCATCAGATTCCCTGGAACTGGAGTTAAAACGTTTTCAGTTGCCATGTAGGTACTGGGATTGAACCAGGGTCCTCTGCAAGAGGCAGTGGCATCTTAACTGCTAGGCCATCTCTCCAGCCCCCAGAAGTCTTTTTTCACCTAAAAAGCTTGAAAACTCAAGCGTTTTCTTTCTCTTTTTTTTTGTAGTTTATTTATTGTGCATTTTTTTCCTTTGGTAATTTCATATATGTCCAATGAAATACAATCATATCTGCTCTGCACTTTGGGAATTTCATCTATGCAATGAAATACAATCATATCTGCTCTGCATTTTGGGAATTTCGTATATGTCCAATGAAATACAATCATATTCTGCCTTGCATTTTGGGGAAATTACTTTCATATATGTCCAATTACATACAATCATAATCTACTCTGCTTTGGGAATTCGTATATGTCCAATGAACTCAATCATCTGCTCTGTATTTCCCCCCCAGTTCACTCATAACTTCTTCAACAAACATATTTTTCTCCAACTTCATGTCTCCTTTTTCTGTTTTTGTTTTTAACCCCACTAAGTCAAAGGTGTGCTGCCTATGTATGCATAAGTTTGGGGGCCCATGCTCTAGAACAGGAACAACCTTACCACCCTCAGAGTAGAACATATTTCCTTCTCCAGCCACCTCAACATGCCCATTGCGTCCCCGTAAGGGTTTGGGCCTGTAGAAAACCTCCTGATCTCTGTCAGAATTTGGATTGGCTAGATCAAAGACAGCTACTGTGAGTTCATGAAAGCAGTAGTCTTGTCATGTCCAGAAGACACCATTTCACAGCACTCCTCCATCCTCTGACTCTAAAATTCTTTCGAGTTCCTCTTAGGATATGGCCCTTGAAGTGTGTGTGTATTGGGTGGGGGAGTGAGGGATGAAGATTTCCCATGTATGGCTAAGTACTCACATTTTCTAGTTCTTAGTATTTTCATTAGTTATGAGTCTAAATTGAGTATTTCCCTATCCAAAAAGTAACTTCTCTAACTAAGGATTTTTTTTTTTTGGTCTTTTCACACAGGTTCTACCTGTAGCCCCAGCTGTCCTAAAACTCCTTCTGTTAGACCAGGCGGGCCTGAAACTCACAAAGATCCATCTGCCTCTGCTTCCTGAGTGCTAGGATTAAGGAATGTGCCACCACCGTGGCCCAGCCTAACTAGAGTCTTAACAGTATATCAGGTATACATGAATAAACTTACCTATTTAAATGGTAATTTGACAACTGGCCATTTAAAAAATACAATAGCAGAATCTACACAAGGTCTGTAATATACCCCTAGCCACAGAATTTGATCACAATTACAGTACTAAGCATCAAATTCCTTCCTACAGAGCAGATCTCAAATCTAATCAGAGAGTGCTAACTTACCATTAACAGCTGTGCCATGGACACATCTAGTCAGGTCAGTATTATAAGATTCAGGATCCCAAAAATGCTGATACAACCAGAGATTTTTTTTTTCTATTTCTCTCTTTTAGTTGAGTAATAGCATATGTAACTATTATTTCTTGTATGTTTGTTTTCTGTCCCATAGTTTTACTGAATTTCTTTAGTCTCAAAATTATATAGTGATTGTCTTATGGGTTTTTCATATTTATAAGGTCATTTCTGCAATCGGATAAGTTTCTTCTTCCAATTTAATATCTTTTTATTATGTTCTCTGGACTAATAGTGTTAGATTAGAACTACCACGTTATCGTGTTATTTTTAAAAGTAATTAAAAGCCTAGCATGGTGGTGCAAAAGCCTTTAATCATAGCATGGGAGGCAGAGGCAGGCGGTCTTTTGAGTTCAAGGCCCGCCTGGTCTACATGTGAGTTCCAGGACAGCAGAAAGCTCCAGGGAGATTCTGTCTCAAAAAGACCAAAATAAACTAAACAATAAATTAAATATAAATAAATAAAGTAATAAAAGATTTTATTTATATGAGGAGAAAAATAATATATATTTATATTGCTTATTATATATAATCTATATAATATTATTATAGTATATTACAATGTATAAAGAACACTATAACTGAAATTTTCAGGGAGGAGAGACGATTTTAAAAGACATTTCAAAGGAGGACACAAAAGCCAGGGTTATGTGTTGAGAACACGAGAGGAATGGGAAATGTCTTTAAATAGTTCAAAAACTGGTCCGGGCGTGGTGGCACACATTCTTTTTTTTTTTTTTTTTTTTCGGTTAGTTATCAATGAATTACGTCTGCATGCAGGTTTGTGCACCCGTGTCGTGCAGATACACTGGTGGTCAGAAGAGGGTCTCTGGAATTCCCCTGGGAAACTTAGGAGTTCTCCTGGAACTGGAGTTTTCAGACGGCTCTCAGCCGCACATGGTTGGGTGCTGGGGCATCGAAACCCGGGTCCTCTGCAAAGGCGGTCGGCGCTCTTAACCATTCGGCCATTCTCCCCCCGGTGGGCCCCACATCTTATCTAGTCCTGGAGGCCAGGAGCATTGAGAGGCAGAGGCAGGTGGATCTTTGTGAGTTCAAGGCCAGCCTTGTCTACAGAGGAAGTTCCAGGCCTAGCTGGGGTTACAGGAAGATCCTGTTTGTCTCAAAACGACCCCCCCCCAAACAAAAAGAGACACAAAACATCATCAAGCAGTAGAAAATAAAAAATGTACCCAATGGGCAAATAATGAGATAAATTAAAAGTTAGTAACCAGAAGGAATACAGTTATATAGTAACAAACCACATTTTTTTTTTTTGTTTTTTTTTTTGTTGGTTTTTTTATTTGTTTTTTTTTTTTTTTTTTTTTTTTTTGTTTTTTTTTTTTTTTTTTTTTTTTTTTGGTTTGTTTGTTGATGATTGTATTGTTTATTATAATTGATTTTTTGTTTTTTTTTGTTTGGTATTTTTTTGTGTTATTTTTTTTTTCTCACTTGTTTTTTTTTTTTTAGTTTTTTCTGTTTAAACAGATAGGTGTTTGTATGAGTAATTGTAAAACATAATTTTATTTTTTTTTGATGTATTATAACTTTTATGTTTTCCATTTTGGGTTTGATGTTGATATTTTAAATATTTGTTTTTTTTAGTTATTTATTTAATAAAATTTTTTTTTTTTTTTTTTTTTTTTTTTTTTTTTTTTTTTTTTTTTTTTTTTTTTTTTTTTTTTTTGATTTTTTTTTTTTTTTGTTGGTCTTTTTTCTCTCCGAAATTTTTATTTAAAATATTTTCAATTGTTTTTTTTTTTCTCTTTACATGTCCATCAGCTCTGCACAAACTGAACGGGATGGGGGGTGGTGATATCAGTAGTTTGGTAATGTTGTACAGCTACAAAACTCACAATGTTTGCCAGCCGTGGAAAATAACAAAGATGAAGAAGCCATGATAACTACATAACAAAGCATGATTCTATCATGAAGATGAATTAAATTTCTGCCACTGAGACACCACTCTCTCAAGCTGTAAGACATGTGGCAAATGAAATGAAATTAACACAGAAAGACAAAAATACATGACCCCAATCAGCTGTGGGAAACTAAAACAGGTCAACTCATAGAGAGAGAGCAGAATAATGGTTACCAGAGACTAGAGAAAACCCCAGGCAGGAAGGGATTTGAACACAGGAGTGTCAGACATGCAAAAATTGATGATAGGTAGAGAAATAATTACTGGCATTCTAGGATTGGATGAATGCTGTGGCAGTTAGGAGGGTTTACGGGAGAGCAAAGTTCTGTTAGCGCTTGTCAGACAGGTAGTCAAAACCACCTGTAACTGTAGCTTTCCATGGATTCACTGTGTTCTTGTAGATTTCTCGTTACACAGAGACCTCATAAAGAGAGATCAAAAACAATACATCCATGCACCACACATTGCATGTACCGCACAAGGCCTATATTTACACACATGCATACATAAAAGGTTTTTAAATCATAAAAATAACTAGTGCTCTGTTAAAGCTTCACTGACTGCAGTCATCAATAAGATGCATTTCAAAACATTTACAAAAGAAAATTTTGAAGTGCTGGCCAGATAACCACGAGAAAATAAGTGTGTGAGGTGATAATACACTTATTATCCATAATAAATATAATGAACACATCATTATACAATGTGCACAATGTCCAAATATCAGATCATATTCCATAAATGCATATGATCATGAAGTATCAATTGGAAGGAAGGAAAGGCAGGAGGGAGAAAGGAAAAGAGGAGAAAAGGAATGAATTATAAGCTAAATAACCTAAAAAGCAGAATTAGAACAAGCAGTTTCAGTAATAAAGGTGAGCATTATCATATGATAAAATAGTTAATTTACCAGAAGATGTAATAATCTGAAATATGTACAGTTTCTAAATACTTGGACAACTAGTTAAAATGAAAGAACACAGACAAATCTACAAGTGTAATTGGAGTATCCAACACTTCTTTCTCAATAATGAAGTAGAATGTCAGCCAGAAACTGAGAAGATTTGAGTAATGCTTCAATACACTCCACCAAAGTAAAAAAAAAAAAAAAATACAAGGTAAGCCTTTTTTTTTTTTTTTTTTTTTTTTTTGAGACACTGTCTCCCTATAGTCCCAGCTGGCCTGGAAGTCACTCTGTAGACCAGCTGGCCTTGAACTCATATAGATCCGCCTGCCTCTGCCTCCTGAGTGCTAGTGTTAAAGGTGTGCACCACCACGCCCAGCTTAAAGGGGCTTCTTAATCACCATGTGGGTGCTGGGAATCGAAATCTTGTCCTCTGCAAGAGCAGTCGGCGCTCTTAACTGCTGAGCCATCTCTCCAGCCCACAAGGTAAATCTTAACTACCAAAGATATCTGATGAATCTTGCCTCTGTTTCTGACATAAAGTCTTCTAATAACTCCAAATATTCATGTATTTACCTCTCAATACCAAGCTCTTTGGAAAATCAGTATGCTTCACTGAGCTAAGCAATTTCAATAGCTGGTTGTTAAGAGCTTGTCTTAGTTTTAATTGTGTCACCTGGGCATTTCTGTGTTCAGTGAGAATGAGCACTGTGATCAGCACCATCACACTAGATACTGGTAGAATGAGGACACATATCATCTCAAGAAAAAGGATGGACAGAACACCCTGGGAGGCCAACAGCCCAGGGTAGTGGTAGCCTAGTCTATTGTCATTTCCAGCAATGTTTTGTCTTGTGCAACATGAGTCATGCTCATAATACTTCTCCAAGCATGATTCTATCCATCAGGGACTTAACAGAAATAATACAGATCCAAACTCCTCTGTATCACTTCTCCACCATTTTTAAACTCACGTGCGATCTTCCTATGTTTACACTTTATGTTTGCCAAGTCATATGACATAACCCTGGGATATAGGTGAAATTAATTGGAGACATTATTTTCCTATAAAAATGTCTCAAAACTATGATCATGGAATGAACTATTTCTCTGAAGTAGCTACTGTGCAAAATGTTGCCTACTGTAGGCTGCAGTATCTCTTGATGAAGCAATCTCATTGCCAAAGACATTTGAATATGATCTGCAGAGGAACACTTCATGCCCTCTTACACTGTAAGAAATACAGCTAGGAATCAGCTAAAGACAGAGGAGATGTCTGCCTTCACAGTACCAGGAAATTCCTGGGTACAATATTTCCTACGCTCATGGAACAATAGCTCATGGGCATGCCTACTTAATCACTTTATCTCAAGATTTGCATGGACAACATCAGCTTACCATGAGCTCTCCCGATGCCAGGGAGAACAAACATGTGGATGTATGCCAAATCCTTTCTCTAAAGCTCTGGGAGTAATTCTGCAGGAAAAAGCTACATTTTCAAAATATTTCAAAGCTTCTCTTTGGAGCAAATGAAAGATTGGGTCCAAGCCATCATGAGTTCCTGTAATGGAACTGAAGTAATAGGACTTTGTCAGTTTACAACACTACAATATGAGGAGAATTCCACCCAAAGCCATAGTTTGCTTCTGGCTTTTACAGTTAAAAGATGTAAAGCATTACACTTTTGAGCCATAACAGGGAACACAAAATATTAGTCTTCAGACCTTCAGGAGGGATGCACATTTGGAAAGCCAATATAACCCCTCTTCCATGCCTGAAAAGGAAGAATTTTCTCTAAAAGTTACCAAAAAGTCTTCCAAGAAACACAGTCTGACATCATCTATTATGTTTGTAGCAAAATGCCTGTAAACAATCTAGACAAAGAAAAATAAAATAGGAAGACTCACTCAATAAGCCAATACTGAGGTTTTCTATATAGCAAAGCAGCCAAGTGCAGTTTTGAACACTACACTATATGGAACAAAACAAGAAATCAAACAGTAAATTTCTAGAATCAAGGGCAAGACAAAGAGTTCTTACACTTGCTATCATAGATGAAAAATGTCTTCCTCAAAATTAAAAGCTTTTTGTCTCCACAGATTCTGTCTAGAGGAAAAAAGAGAAGTTACAGACTGGATAGATGTGAAAAAAGAGCTGATTTCTAAATTGTATGCAAAGGAACACACTCATCCTTCATGCACATAACAGAGAGAGAGAGAGAGAGAGAGAGAGAGAGAGAGAGAGAGAGAGAGAGATACTTCTTCATCCAGGTTGCCATGCCTGGAGTGCCCACACTCAAGAATGTAAATACTGCGGGATAAACCAAAAAAAAAAAAAATTTCCTCTCTTAAAAGACCTAAATAAGATCAAGCAAGCCAAATCAAGGGCGTTTAAGAAGATAGCACTCAGAACACTTAAAGTGTGCGTAAGGATAGTAGGTAACACACAACACTTTGTCAGGAATGTATACTCAGTATAAAAATCATGATATAATAAAACCCATCTCTTTAAAGTTGGCATAAATATTCACATTTAAACCAAAGTAACAGATGGAGAGCCAAAGCTTAATCTTAATACAAAACATGACCTGGAGAATCAGGAATGTTCTGCCAGGAATTACGATATAGTAATAATCTAAAAACCCCATCAGGCTAATTTGCTGGTGCTAACATTGGAAAGGTTGAAAACTGTAGTGTGGCCAGGGTTTATGATCTGGAGACTAAATGGAAATTAATGGAAAAAAACAAACATTAAAAGGAATCGTAAGCTATGTTTTGGGTACCTGAATTCTAGAGCATTATAATAAGGCACTAGGAACACACATGTATTGATTTAGGGTATATACATCATATGTATTAGATTGCCCAAAACTAAAATAGTTTATGGGGTCAATAACTTTAATTTTCATTTTAAAGGTGATGAAATCAAGATTGAAGGAATGATTAACTATCCCAAAGTAATATCATAAAGTAGATATTTAATCCATTTCTAAGAGTAAAATGCTTGTTCAAATGATAGATCAATATTATTTAAATTTATGTAAGCTTTTATATTCACTGTGCCTTCTTTTTTGAGGTAAAGTTCTTTGCTGGATGACTTGGAAATGAATCACTATCGATGTCCAATTGTTTGCTATATGGGAAAACTAATACTTATGGAAACTGGATGGCTTTCTTGAGGACACAGAGAGTAGGATGGATTTGGATTTATACTTAAGGTTGCTGGATTTCAATTCAAGTGTTTTTCCTATGGTACAGAGCACAGTCATTACTATGGCTCTACCTTATCGGGTTTATGGAAGTACTTTACTGATTACCAAGAAACATTAGGTAGGCCTGCGGCATGTTCTCTTTCATTCAGTACTTAAAGTATATATAACAGCAATTGCAATGAGAATTTGTATGAAAAAGAGATTATTAAAAACAAATTCTCATTGCAATTGGCTGCGAATTTGGGAAATGAAATCCAGTACAACAATGAGCATCCTTAAGTTAATAGCTATAGCTGGAAAGTGTAAATGTTCCTCCAGAAAGAAGAGGATGAAATAAAATCCCCCATTACTAAAAATATATGGCATTCTGAGAAATTAAGACAAGGGTCTTTTTTCTAGTTAGCTTTAAATTTTTTGACATTTATTCATCTATGTGTATATATGGGGCACATGCATGATACAGTGCCTATATGGAGTTCAGAGGACAACTTGCAGGATTTGGTTCTCTCCTTCTACCATCCCAAGGATCCAACTCATGTGGTCAGACTTGACATCAACCTCCCTGTCACAGGCCTATCTTTGTTCTAATTTTTACAGGATCCTATGACAAAGTGGTATTGAGAAAACTTCAGGAAGTTAATCTAGATTAAGTCATTTGACCTATTCCTCCCAAACAGCAATATGAATTGAAAGATTAGGTGACATAACAAGAATAAGCACACATTCTTTTTTTTTAATTTTATTTATTTTTGTATGTGTATGGATGTACTGTCTGCATGTAGGTCTATGTACCAGTGTCGTGCAGTGCCGCGGAGGTCAGATGAGGGCGTCGGATTCCCCTGGAACTGGAGTTCTCTTGGAATTGAAGTTACAGACGATTCTTAGCCGCCATGTCGGTGCTGGGGATCGAGCCAAGGTCCTCTGCAAGAGCAGTCGATGCTATTAACTACTACTCTATCTCTCCAGCCCAAGAATAAGCACACATTCTAAATGGTCAAGAGGAACTGTACGGTACGAAACAGCAGTTAGAACTGAGTATTAGGTACTTTCTGTTACTGCGATAAAATACTATGACAGGAAGCAATTTAAGGAAGAAACGTGATTTTGGCTTAGAGGTCCAGAAGTTAGATTCTATAATGGTAGGGATGAGATGGCAGGAAGCAGTAGCCATGGAGACAGGAGACAAAGGCTGAGAGTCCATATCTTCAAGGTGAAGTGGAAGAATAGAGAATGCACTAAAATTGGGGCAAGACTATGAATTCTCAAAATTCACCCACAGTGATATGCTTCCTCCAGCAAGGCCCCACCCCCTAAAAGTTCCGTGGCCTCCCCCAACACCATGTCCACCTGGTAATCAAGTAAGTGTTCAAATACTTGAGCCTGTGGGGTACTTTTCTTTTTTAAAATTTTTAAATTAATATTATTTATTTCTGTATGTGTATGAATGTACTGTCTGCATGCAAGTGTGCACCCGTGTCGTGCAATGCCGCGGAGGTCAGAAGAGGGTGTCGGATTCCCCTGGAACTGGAGTTCTCCTGGAATTGGAGTTTCAGACAGCTCTCGGCCACCATGTGGGTGCTGGGGATTGAACCCGGGTCCTCTGCAAGAGCGTTGGCGCTCCTAACCGCTATGCCATCTCTCCAGCCCCTGTGGGGTACTTTTCTTATTCAAACCACCACAGAAGGCACAGATGATATTGCAGAAGAGTCATGGGTAACCAGGAGCAGTAGGATGACAGCGAGAGTCTGGGGATGAGGGGGAATAGTTAGAATATGGGGAGGACTACAAGGAGGAGAAAGGAGACCAAAAAGTGTCTGTCTTTCTGGTTAGAGTGAGTACACCATGGGACAAAAGAAAAACATCCTCAAAGAAGAGGTTCAATAAATCTAAATAAAGAAGTGTTCTGCTACATGACTTCTGAATTGCATACTAGATAATTTTCCCTTATGTCAAAGAAAGACTGAGAGGCTATTGAGTGAACTAGTGTGCTGCTCCACAAGAACATCTTATGTCTAAGATTCTCAGAATAACTGCAGATTGAAAAGCTTTTTGCTATTTTAGTTTAAATGGAATGAAGGAGAAAGAGGCAGTGTGGAGAACTGAAGTTTGAAGGACTAGTAAATATGTATCCATACATCCAGGAAGAAAGAGATGAGGAAATTCAGCACATAAAGACAGTCAAAGGTGGTTTAGAAATCTTGAAGAAATTGAAAAACTGGTAAAAATCGTTTGAAAAATGTGCAGTTGAGTTTGATGAAAAGACAGTGATGGTGAGGGATGGCCAACAAATTAGTGTGAACCAAAACTCATGGGTGACATTAACCGAGGTGGATTTGGATAAAGGTTGGGTGTGAAAGTTAGAGGTCATAGAATAGAAAAGAAAGACTGTAGAAATCCCTATAGTGAGATCACACAGTGAAGACAGTCAAGCTATAAGTTAAGTTGGGATCTTCAAAAGATGCCTTTTTTATTGTGTGTAATACAGATAATGAGAAATATTCACAATGGAAAGAGCCAAAGAAAACAGAATAGGATACTTTCAATAGAAATTCAGAAAGAAATGTTGACAAATCAGTGCTATAAAGAAATGAGAAGAAAGAGACAGGATCAAAATTTACACTAGCTTGGGGAATTGTGGTGGGGATTTGAAATGATTCCTTTGTGATCTATTTCTCTTTTTTACTATCTGAAGAAAAAAAATTGAATTTCTGTTGAGTGTGCCTAGTGTGGTAAGAGGAACAGGAAGTTTTACAAAGCTGAAAAATTATTTTGAGTCATTGATTGCACAGGTGGTCAAAGGGTCAGTGATGCTGATGATTATAAATGAATAGTTCTATTGATCTGCCTGCTAGTGCAGAGCTTATTCTACAAGGTTCAGCAATCTGAGTATGGATATAAAGAAAGCCAATATTGGATTCTTCTTCCTTTGGAGTTGCACTGGAGAACTTAAGCATGTAGATAGAATGAGGAATGTCTGAATGAGGTACAGCGATTTCAATCATCAGTGAACTGCATATTTGACCATGCTCCCATCAAAACAAAATGCAGTAAAAAATGTACTTCTTCTCATATGTACATAAGAGCACAGTGCATTCCTCACATGTCTGTGGTGTTGCTGGGTTAAACAAACCTACATGTTGTTAGGTAGACAAGTGAAACACACAGTTATC
Organism: Rhizomys pruinosus; assembly: GCA_009823505.1. Classification (NCBI taxonomy): domain Eukaryota; kingdom Metazoa; phylum Chordata; class Mammalia; order Rodentia; family Spalacidae; genus Rhizomys; species Rhizomys pruinosus. The sequence goes on along the minus strand of VZQC01002583.1, from coordinate 1,031,740 downwards.
GGCTGTACATAATGCCAGATATTAACAATGAGCAACTAAGCTATTTATTTTATAATCATTATTTTGGAGAGTACTGCAACTTACATTCTGTTAACCATAAAATGCTCTGAGTCAGTTCTTCCAGGAAATAAGGCAAAAGAAGAAACTGTTATCAGAAGCTGACAGCTCATTCCATGTTATTGGGGGAAGACTATGTGCTTTATGTTTGTTTGTTTGTTTGTTTTCTTTGAGACAGAGTCACATTTTATAGCCCAAGCTAGAATGTAATTCTCTACCTGCTCACCTCACCTTCCAAATTTTGAGATTTTAGAATTTGGAATCAGCACATCTGTCTCATAAGACTTTCTGCTAGGACAAGTTCCGGTAGGGAACAGCCTATTGCCCCCACAGGGATTCATACAATGTATCATTTGTGTTAAGGTCTATTGTGCCTAATTATTGTCCCCAGCCTGAACTTGCACTGAAGGAAAAACTTTAAAACCTTTCTGTGTTAAAAGTTATTGTAAGCTAGGATTCATTCCCTTCCTACTATAGCATTTAGAAGAGTGCTTATACAGCCTTCTATAATGTACAGTGGTTTATTAGGCCTAAACTTCCTCTCACCACTTAATAATTATCCTGTAGACACATTCAGTATTGTAAGAATAATTATACCAAATTACCTATAAAGGTGCATCTTACTTTTCTTTTACAGCACATTAACTTCTGTGCTTTTTGATGTTTCAATATAAAAAAATACCATATTTTCCAGTCACCTTCTACACTGAAAACAAAGGTATGATACAAAAGCGTTTGTGCAGGAGAAGTCAGAAATATAATCTAGGCACATGCCTAGTGGCCTATACTATGTAGGCTTGTGTGTCATTGACTGTGGTCTTTGCACAGAGATACAAGTACCTACTGATGTTGTTTGCCTAATGTACCCCCATTGTAAAGTGACACATGACATTTTATAGGAAGAAATAGGATATAAAGAGAACCATCATTACAGGATGAACAAAGAAGGAAAATGAAAATCAGTCACTGTGCTGAAGAAGCAGAATTGCTCTTGGTTTGGGCAGGTGTAAAATAGTGTCAAAACTATAGCTCTAAACTGTAATTATGAGTACAGGAGAAGTTGATTGACTTTATGATAAATCTGTCATGGTTTCCCCAGACCTAAACACTGGATTGTTGCATCTTGCTGCATCACATCTGTCTTCCAACTATATATATATATANCTGTATATATATATATATATATATAATATATATATATAGAAGGGCTAGGCAGGTAGATAGAGTATGATTACATGTGTCCTGTATGAACAGAATGAATGCAGTAGAAAGGAAGTCAATCCACTGTTAGTGTAAGCTAGCACTATTTTATTGCTGCACCAGGCTATCTGAATTGTTTCTCATCTCACCAAAGTTACTAATACATGATTTCTACCAAGTTGAGTAAAAAACAATGAAGACCCATAAATACTATTATTTAAAAAATGGACACTCGATAAATAAATTATATCATTTAATTGTCAAACTCTTAAAAATCAGAATTTGTGCCTATGGAAATATTATGTAAAGAAAGGTGTCAAAAGCATAGCATCCTCCCCCCCCTCCCCACCAAAATTAGTATGTTCCAGGGGATTTTGAACTGAGGCACCTATAATCACATAAAAATTAAAAGAGATACAGGGCTGGAGAGATGGCTCATCAGATAAGAGCAGCGACTGCTCTTGTAGAGGACCCAGGTTCGATTCCCAGCACCCACATGGCGGCTAAGAACTCTCTTTAACTCCAGTTTCAAAGGGGAATACTCTCCTGACCTCGGGCATTGCACAACACAGGTGCACCAACCTACATGCAGACAGTACCACCATACATAAAATAATAAATTAATTAAATAAAAATAAATTAAAAAAAATAAAAAAAAGAAATAGGTTAGCTAGAGGTCCTGTGGGAATGAAATGTAGATGATATGTCTAGACAAATGACTTTTACCTAACCTTCCAACCAAAACCTTATTCTTTCCTGATCTTGTTCATAATATAGGTAAGTTCACTGAGCTTTGAGCTCCTCTTGTGACCTAAAATATATAGTTTATTACTCATGAATCCTTCTTGCCCTTGACCCAGGAGAATGTATGAATGTATATATTTATGTGGATGTTTTCACTACAAGGAAAGTACTGTACACAGCAAAGATATTCAGTGGAAGCAGTGGAATCATGAAGACTATCCCATTTGTGTTGCACACAATGGGTGGGACAACCTGATAACATCTATTTACACTTGTGTGTGTTCTATGTCCATAGGGATCAGAAGGAACATAATCTTCTGGTAAGACCATTCTTCTTTTCCTTCCTCTTTTCATGTGATATATCTATCACGTCAGTTAAAAAAACAAAAAACAAAAAACAAAACAAACCGAATGCTTTGTTTAGGAGAGCCATTCCAGAACGGTTCTCAGAACTGTTCAGATCACTCTTGGGTGAAAAGTATCTAAGAATTCCAGCCTCTCCAAATCAAGATATAGAGTAGTAAATGTAGGTGCTTCATTTGAGATTAATATTCAGTAATTACGATTTATAAGACATTGCAGTAGTCAGAAACAGGAGTTCAAGGTGAAGAATAAGCATAGACTGTCAAGAGCTAAATGGGAGCTTCCAACCTCTGATAATTTAAAGATAATAAAATAATAGTCAAGTTTGTCTTAAAAATTTAATATAATATTCTCTTAAATATCGTTCCTTTTAGATTAAATGTCCTTACCTACCTTCTTTGATAAATAAGGAAAATGCATGGAATTTTTTTTCTTTTAACATCAAGGAAAATGTTTTAATAATATTCTTAGCAAGAGAAACTGAATTTTGACTGTTTAAACAATGATAAAAATGGTTGTCATCGTTAAAAGCATTTGAATCCTTTGACATAAAACTTGAATAGAAAATAGCAGAGTATACTATGATTTATGGAAGGATAGGATTTTTTTTTAATTAGCTAGAATTGGGGGGCTGGAGAGATGGTTCAGAGGTTAAGAGCACTGACTGCTCTTGCAGAGGACCCAGGTTAGATTTCCAGCAACCACATGGCAGCTAAGAATCATCTTTGGCCAGGTGTAGTGGTGCATGCCTTTAATCCTGGCACTCAGGAGGCAAAGACAGGCAGATATCTCTGATTTCAAGGCCCGCCTGGTCTATGTAGTGAGCTCCAGGCCAGCTGGGACTAAAGGGAGACCCTATCTCAAAAACACCAAAGAAAAATTAGCTAGAATTAATATATAATATATATATATATATTTATATATATATATATATACTTAGAAAAGTTAGGAAACTGATCTTCATCATTTCATAGAAGTTTACTTTCATAACAGTTAAAATTAGATTTAAAAAATGAACTTGACATTTTTTTAAATTATTTGTTTATTTTTAGGGATTCTACAATATAAGACACAGAAGTTGTTCGCAGATGACATTGATGTTACTCTGTTATACAATTAGGTAATTGGTGCATTTTGCAAGTATCTATGCCAAATTTGAACAACCCAGTTCCCATAGTCCAGTTGGAGAAGCTTGTACGCACAGGCATGTTGATCAAATTAGGAGTCCAGGACTATATTGCTGTAGTCTCCTGATTCACCCTTATCTTCCACAGCCCTTACCTTGTACCACGCCTCCTCTTCCACCAATTGTTCCCTGGGCTTTGGAAAGGGGCACAAGTCGGTGAGAAGAAGAAGAAACAGTCTACTTCTTTGGAGTTGTACTTTTGGACTCCAGTCTGTTCAGGTTGTTTCCCTTCATGGGTTGACAGCTTTTCCAGTGATACCTTTTTAGTCATACTAACAAAGCACAAGCAATTGGTGTACAGGCATTTAAGCAGTACTAATTATTAGTTAAGCTAAGCTGTGAACTATGACACAGATGCTTGGATGGTATCTAATCGCAAACTGTGGTTTCTCTATAAAGGGTGACAAGTTTCTTATTGTGGCTTATAACATCTCCTAACCACTAGAGGACATAAGCTTGTGGCATCTGCTGTGAGTTATTCCTCCAAGGAGAGAGCTAATAGCCAATTGGTTTGGGATATAAGAAACTTGGCTGCCACTGTTGCCACGTATCTCCATGTTGAGGTGTAGCTGATACTGACGGAGGAGACTTGCTTGTTTCAGGGAGATGAATATTTTGCTATATTGCTTTAGTGGGCCTTTGGCAACTCTCTCTGCATTCAGAGGCCAGTTGTAATGCTAGCAGTGACGTCTCATAACATTTTTTCATGCTCACACCAGTCTTCGACAACAGGGACTTACTGCTTTTCTCCTTGCATATATCCCACTTATAGGCAAAAGGCCTTTATAATTTGGGGGGGAGGGTGGGTGGGTTGAATCCCCTGCCAACAACTCCTAGGCAGAATAATTCATTGTGATGTCAGAGCTTTCCTGTAGTAATATATTTTGCTTAATTACACAGCTTATAAACACTTTACTATTGAATTTGCTCTAGATAAAGATTATCCTTTCACAGTTCCATGCCTATCAGTCAATTAAAAAAGAGTTATACACGTTTTATAGGAAATTACCACTATAAAACATTGGCTCTAATTTACAGTTAGGGAATGATTTCATACCATCATGTTTTTCTTTTCTATAAAGGGGAGAGGTAGGAAGGTTTCTCAGTATCTGGAAGGTAAACTTCTTAAGGCCATTATAAAACGTTAAACCAATAGAATTCAGAGAGATTTCAGGGTCTGTGACTCAGGCAGTCTGAGGTTCCTCTTTCTTTAATGTCAGATGGGTCAACCTCTCTGCTGGCATTTCCCAATCCATCCTGCACAGCCATAAGTTGTATGTTTTCAGGCATTTAGATTGGTGAGTTTTACCTGTGGGAACATAAAATCTCCTCCCATTGTTAGTTTCAAGATCTCAAATTGAAAATTTCAATGGATTGGAACACAGAGTTTTCCTTGTATCCCAGAAGGGACACTACCCCCCCTCCACCTCCCTCTTTTTTAATTTTTTTAGTTTTTATGTTTTGACCTATAGATGCCTAAGTTGTATTACACATACCCATAAACAGGAGCTAAGGCATAAGCTTTCATTAAATTTACCCAAACTGTTTCTCATTGATTGTATGCTACTTATTTGGGAAGTAAATTAAAGCTTATTCCTTTAAATTGTCTTGACAGTAAAAGAAAGTGTTATAATGTGATGTTGTATATTCAGAAAATATAGAGAGCGTTTGTGTCCTTAACCCAATACAAATTATAAATAAAACAATTAACATTTATATTCCCAGTTAGTTCAAATGTATTACCATTTTCTCCAAAACCTACACCCAAATTTAACTAATCTAAACTTTCACTAGCCTTAAAATATCCTAAACTATGTGGATAAAGCTGGGCAGAGTTGAGTCCTGCTAAATAAATTTTACCCAATAAACACTTTGTTCTCTTAAAGCTATATGACTGATTATGACTTCAGAGAAATCAAGTCCTTAACTTATATGGCTTATTTTTGTATTTGTGTATAATCTCTACTGAAATACCTCTCTATATAAATTGTTATTTTTTAAGTATACCTTTTTAAACTGCAAATCTTACAGAGTGGATTTTAATGACTATCTTCCTCCCAAGCTCTTGGCCTTCTTCAGGCCTGGCATGAAAACTTGCTTTAAGGACTTTTCAATATCTAGCTCCTTTTTTTTAGCACAAGCATCCTTCATATAAACCAATTTGCAAGCGTTGTGCCCCAGCCCACACAGCCCAAGGCTCCCACCATCCAGCTAGGAGGGGTATGTTCAATCAAAGTTGATCAAATAAGTGTCCAGACTATATTGTGGTGTGTAGTTTACCGTTCACCCAATCGCAGCCCTTACATTCTACACTCCCCCTCTTCTGCAGATCATTCCTTAGGCTTAGAAATGGGGCACAGGTGGACAAGAAGCACAACAGTCTACTTTGTCTGGAGATGTCATTTTTGGACTCTGTCAGTTCTGGCTGTTTCCTTTCATGGGCTGCCTTTTCCAGGATAAGCTTTCAATCCTACTAATGAAGCACAAGTGATTAGATTATAGGTATTTAAACATTGCTAGTTACTATGGCAGTTTACTTTGGTATAGACACAGATGTTTGGATGTTGTGTTAATCCCTGGATTACTTTTTTTTTTCCTGAGAAAGATGACAAGGTCTTATGTGGGTTATATCTCCTAATCAGTAGAGGGTATAACTTGTGAAACATCCATGAGTTATTCCTCCAAGAGAGAGCTTAAATCAAATAAATTTGGGATATATATAGACATATGGCTGCCACTGCTGCACAGTATCTCCAAACAGGTGAGGTGTAGCTGGTGTTTGTGAGGAGTTTTGGTTGACTCAAGGAGACCAACATTTGCTTTATTGGTTCAGTGGCCTTTGGTAACACTCTCTGGAATTCCAGAGACCAACTGTATACTTGTGAAGTGTGATCTCAATACAATTTTCTCATGCTTATATCAAGTCATTGACAGCAGGGCGGGCCTTACTGCCTTTCTTCTTGCAGATATCCCAGTTTACAGGCAATAAGCCTTATTTTTGGGGGGCTTGGGTCCCCTGGCCAAAATCCCTTGGCAGAATAATCCATTGCTGCTGTCAGTGCTCTCCTGTTTAATATATTTTGCTTATATGTGCCACTTAAAGAGACCTTAGTATTATATTTGGTTCTGAATAGAGATAATCCTTTTATACAGTTCCTATGTCTATTAGTCAATTAAAGAAAGCAGTTTTAGAGTTTTATAAGAGATTACTTTCATAACAGTCAGCTCTCATTTACAGTTATAGGATGACTTAATTACCACCATGTTTTTCTTTGTTCTATGAAAAAGAGGTAAAGAGGTCTCTCATATTGAAAAACTGTGCTGCACCTAGAGGTAAAGTTCATTAGGACTTACTGTAAAACAATGTTACAACCTATGGTCCTCAGAGATTTTGATGCCTGTAGCAGCTCTGAGGATTTTCTTCCTTTTAATGTTAAGATGGGTCAGCTCCTCTGCTGGTATTTCTTGGTACAACCTACACGAGGAAGGCTGTATCCTTTCTTTCTCAGCATTTCAGTTGGTGACGTTTTGACCTGTGGAACATACAAAATCTTTTCCCATAGTTAGTCTTAAGATTAAATTTAAAGTTTTGACAAAAAGGTTTATATGTAACTGTACCCCCCTTTTTTTTTGTTTTTTTTTTGACCCATGATCTCAAAAAAGGCAGTTGTGTAACATACCTATACGGCAGGAATAAGTGTAAATTTCATCAAATTTTTCATGCTTTTTTGGGTGACTGTATGTTGTTAATTTGGGAAGCAAACTAATTCTCTTAAGTTAAATTATCCTACAGGTAAAAGAGAGTACAAGTGATATGTATAACACAAAAAATAATAGAGAACATTTGTATATCGTTAATTCCCAAATTTTTTATATAATTTTAATAAAGTTAATGTAATTTTAAATTAAAATACATTAATAGAATATAGACCTGTGTCCCTCTCCCGCCCTTCCCACCCCTCCTGGTTCACCATTTCAGTCAGTTTTCTGAGCAGTCTTTCTGTTGTTGTTCTTTTTAATATGCATTCCACTCCACAAGAAATATAAAAACTGGGTATTGAACTAGCATCACAGATGAGGATACCATCGTCATTGTTTTTCTGAGTTGTGTTACTTACTTAATAAATTATCTCCAGCTCCATCCATTTACCTGCAAGTTCATGATATGTCTTTCTTTATTTCTGCATAGAACTCCATTGTGTACATGTACCACATTTTTCTTATCCAATCATCAGTTGAGGGCATTTGGGTTTGTTCCAGCTTTTTGCTATTGTGACAAAGCTGACAATATATAGCTGTGCATGTATTTCTGCAGTAAGATGAGTCTTGTGGGTATATACCCAGGAGTGGTATGACTGGGTCAAATGGCAAGCTCCATTTGAGTCTTCCAAGGGTTCTCCACACTGCTTTCCAAGTGGCTGTAACAGTTTACATTCCACCAGCAATGGATGAGTGTTCCCCTTTCCCCACAACCTGTCCAGCATGGTATCATTTGTTTTCTTGATCCTGGCCAGTTTTATCAGAGTGAGGTGATGTCTTAGAGTGGTCTTAATTTGCATTTCTAATTTTAGTGACGTTGAACAGTTTTTAAGATGTTCTCAGCCATCTCTAGTTCCTCCTTTGTGAAGTTCTATTCAGCTCTGTTGTCATCTTTTGAGTGATTCATTTGTTTTCTTCTTTTGTTTTGAGTAGCTTGTATACTCGGAAATTAATGTTTGTCGATGTATCTGAGTAAGTTTTCTCCACTCAGTGGGTTTTCTTTTACTTCCTTTATTGTTTCTTTTGAGGTACAGAAGCTTTGAGTTTAATGAGGTCCCATTTTTCAATTGTGATCTATTTTCTTGTGCAGCTGCTGTCTGATTAGGAAGCCTTTTCCTATGCCTTGTTTTGTAGTCTGCTTCCAAGTTTTTCTTCTCTTACCTACAGAGTTTGGTTTCACGTTGAGGTCTTTAATCATCTGGAAATTGACTTTTGTGAAGGGAAAGAGGTAGGGGTTTAATTTATTCTTATGCAAGTGGTGATGCAGTTTTTCCAACACAACTTGTTGAAGATGCTGTCTTTCCTCCATGTGTCTTCTTGGCCCTTTATCAAATATGAGGTGGCTGAAGTTGTATGTGCTCAGATTTGGATCTTCAGTTTTATTCCATTGGTCACATGGTCTGTTTTTGCCAGTACAAAGCTGTTTTTATAACTAAGCCCTGTAATTAGTTTTAAGTCTGGTATAGAGATCCCCCCTCCCCTCCCGATTGCTCTTTCACTCAGGGTTGCTTGGCTATTTGGGGTCTTTTTTTTCAAATGAAAAGTGAGGATTTTTTCCAACCTGTGAAGAAGCTATTGGGGATTTGATTGGGATTGCATTAAATCTGATACGAGTTTAGGTAGAATGACATACTAATTTCCCAATCCATGAGCCGGGAGGTTTTTCCATCTTCTGATGTCTTCTTCAATTCCTTTTCAGGGGTTTAAAATTTTTGTGTAGAGATCCTTGGTGTCTTTGGTTAGGGTTTGTTCTAGGTATTTTGTTTTTGAGGCATCTGTGAGTGGGGAGGCCCCATCCCTTTTAGTCTTTTTCAGTTGCTTATTGTTGGTGTAGAAAAGGCTACTGAATTTTCTAGACTTATTTTGTATCCTGCCCTTTATTGAAGTTCTAACTCCTTCCATTTGTTATCCTTCTAAACACTTGGTAAGTAATGGTTGTAGGTCTTTTTGAAAATATTTTATAGAATTCTGTTGTGAAACCATTCTGGGCCTGGGCATTTTTTGGTTGGGGAGGCTCGGCTTATCACATCATCAGGTTTCTTCATATGTTTTTGGACTATTTAAGCTGTCATTCTTCTGGTTACTTTGATGATTCCCAGGATTTCAGATTCAATCCATTTCTTCTTAGGTTTTCAAAAAGTAGAGTAGTATAGGTTTTTGAAATAATCTCTTATGGGTCTGGATCTTTCATTGTCTGTTGTGTTATTTCCCTTTTCACAAGATTTATTGATTTGGAGTTGTTCCTTCTTTCTTTGTTGTAACTGGGCTAGAGGTCTGTCTATCTTTTATTCGCTCAAAGAACCAATTTGGATTCTGATTTTTGTATGGTTTTCTTTGTTTCTACTCATTGATTCTGCTCTGATGATTTTGTTTATCTTCTTGTCTGCTGTGTTTAGGGTTCATTTGTTGTTGTCTCTCATATACTTTAAGCTGTGTGTTAGATCATTCACTGTGCCCTTTCTGTTTTTTAATGTAGGCACCTTAAAGCTATAAACTTCACTTCTTGGACTGCCTTTAAAGTGTCCCATAGGTTTTGTTGTGTGTTGTGTCATTTGTCATTCCGTTCCAGGAATGTTTTTTTTATTTCTTTCTTATTTCTTCCTTCTGAGCGCTTCATTATCAGGAGTGTGTTTGTTTAGTCTCCATGTGTTCTTTTAGGTTGTAGGGTTATCTGCGGTGTTGGTATTGGTTTTATTGCACTGTGGTCGTCTGTAGAATGCATGAGATTATTTCAATCTTTTTGTATTTGTTGAGTTTTCCCTCTGTCCCAGTATATGTCTATTTTGAGAATGTCCCTGGGTGCTGGTGAGTGTATTCCTGTGGTTTGGGTGGAACATTTGATAGATGTCTGTGAGATCCATTGGGTGTATTGTAACATCCGTTCAGATGTCTCTTGTTTATTCTTTGTCCTGTTGATTGTCTAAATGATCTTATGTGGGTATTGAAGTCCCCCACTATACTTTGCTGGTTAACTTGAGCCTTGGATCCTGAAGAAATTCTTTATAAAGTTTGTGTGCCAGATTTGGTGCATTATATTCCTGATTGTGAGATTTCATCGGTATTGTTCGCTTTAAAAAGAAATGTAGTGGCCCTCTTTGTCTCTTTAAATTTCTTTGTTTGAATGCTCTTTTGTCTGATATTATATAGCAACCCTGCTTTTTTTCGGTGCCATTTGCTTGGAATATTTTCCTCCACCCTTCACCTTTAGTTGGTGCCTGTCTTTGAAATTGAGATGGGTTTCGTGTAGAAGCAGATTAGATGGATTTTTGTTTCCTAATCCATTCTCCCCAGTCTATGCCTTTTGATTGGAGAGTTGCCCATTAATATTAAGGTTATAATGAAAGATGGACTGGTTGCTTCCTTACTCCTATTATCCATTTGGACTTTTAGTCTCTGATCTACTCCTACAATTATATTTTTATTAGTTCTTTTTCCTAGTGCTTGAGGATAGTTTCTCTTCTCTTCTGCCCTTTGAACTGCTTCAAGTATTCTTGGAGGATTGGTTTCTGAATGTTTCTAATCTTTTTTATGTTATGGAAAGGTTTTCTCTCTCCTTAAAGTAATCAACATTTTTGCTGGGTAAAGTATTCTGGGTTGGCATCCATAGTCCTTTAACAATGGGATGCTTTGCTCCATGTTTTTTGCTTTCATGGTTTGCGCAGAAAGTCATGTTGTAATTCTGAATGGTTTCCACTTTATAGAAAAAAAAAAAAAAAAAAAAAACCACACAAAAAAAATCAGAAAAAAAAAGAATCAGAAGATTGTAGCAAGACAATAGAGGAATATACCTGATTTAAAAATTTGCATGACACTTTAATCCCAATACTTGGAAGGCAGAGGCAGGAGGATCTCTGAGAGCTTGGTTTACACAGTGAGTTTCTGGCTAGCTGAGGCTACACAGGAGATCCTGTCTCAAAAAAACCATACAAACAAATGTTGCATTACAAAACACCATAAAGATGGGATGAAGAGTTGGCTCGGTGATTAAGAGCACTTACTGCTCTCCTAGAGGACCTGGGTTCAGTTTCTAGCACCCATGTGGTGGCCATTATCTGTTCTAACTCCAGTTCTAGTGGATCCCACAGCACCTTCTTGTCTCTTTGGTCAGTAGGCAAAACATTTACATACACATGATAAATAAAAAATTAAGCTGCACACCTTTAATCCTAGCACTTGGGAGGTACAGGCAGGTGGATCTCTGTGAGTTCAAGGCCAGCCTGGTCTACAGAGCGAGTTCCGGGCCAGCTGGGGCTACAGGGAGACCCTGTCTCAAAAAGACCAAAAAATAAAAAAATGAAATAAAAAGATTGAGAAAACCCACCATAAACAGAATAAAAAGAAAAATAATACACTGGGACAAAATATTTAAAACTTTTAGGGCTGGAACTGAAGCTTAGTTGGCAGAGTGCTTGCCTAGAATGTACAAAGCACGGGGTTCAATTTCCAGCCCTATATAAAACATCTGTAATCCTAACAATACAGACTCAGGGGCAGGAAGATCAGAAATTCAATGTCATCCTTAGCTAGGTAGTGAACTCGAGGCCAGCCTGGGATACATGAGACCCTGTCTCAAAAATAATAAATAGATCCAACTTTTACCATAAACTGAGTGTGGTGTTCAGTCCTATAATCTCAGCTCTCAGGAGGCTGGGACAGGAGGATAGGGAGTTGGAAGCTGACCTGGGCTCCATAGTGAGACCCTGTTTCAAGAAGGAAAGAGGAGAAGAAAAGAATACAAATTATGTCTGAAAGAAAAAGTTAACACACAGTCTTAGTTTCTTTTCCTGTTGCTGTGATAAAATTGTCAGGATTAGGAGTTGAAAGAGTCATAGGTGGAAAGGAAAAGCAACCAACCTCAACAATCCCAAATGACCCTAATGATTAATCAATGACGGGTGACTATTGGTCAGCAGGAATCTGCAGTAGTAGACTGGTATTACTAACCTTGGGTGTTTAGTGACCATCCTTGGAGGTCTATGCTAATCTGGTCAGGGGGACTTAAAAGAACAACTTTTTTGCTCCTTGCCCTCCAAGTCAATTAAGTTGCAGGGGACTATGGGGCATCTCAAAATGTCCTGTACAGATACAGGATGACTCATCACAGGATGAGTCTTCTTGTTCAAGGAGGCCATGGAAACCCGACTAGATGGACTTTAATCAGTGTCCAGCCTACAAAGAGGAGAGTCAACATCGAGGGAAAAGTTTCTTCAATGCTTCCCAGTAAAGACACAGTCAAGCAAGACCTTTGACTTGTTCTCACATGGATGGGACTGGTAAAAGAAAGGCAAAGGAGCCGGAGGCTCCTCCCAAACCCAAGTGACCCTTGAAGACCAGATCCTCAACTGATCTCGACAGTTAAAGAAAATGAATTAATTTGGGGCAATTGCATGGTTTTAAACACCAAACTGGAAAGTATAACCAAAGATTAAAGTAATAGGTATGTTTAAGAGTCTAAGGGATTGTACTTCCCAGGCTTAAGTAACTTAAAATGTTATTTAGATAACTATTTCTCACTGATTCTGTTATTTTTTTTATTTTTATTTATTTTTGTATGTGTATGAATGTACTGTCTGCATGCAGGCTTGTACACCCGTGTCATGCAATGACTTGGAGGTCAGAAGAGGGTGTCGGATTCCCCTGGAACTGGAGTTAAAGATGGTTTTCAGCTGCCATGTGGGTGCTGGGGATCGAACCCTGGTCCTCTGCAAGAGCAGTCGGCACTCTTAACCACTAGGGCATCTCTCCAGCCCCCTAATTCTGTTCTTAATAATAAAAAAACATCCTGCTTAGATATAAGACTTCAAATCTTGACCTAATTCAACCCTGTAGTGCTACCTGCATCCAAGAGAAACAAGTCTACTATTGTTCTAAACCACTAGACAGTGCTTAATCAGCTGTCTCCGAGATTCTTGCATGACTGCAGTAGACTGTCCAACACCTAAACTGCTCCCCAGGACCAAATTAAAACTATGTTCCTGCTCCACACCACCAGAGGGCTCCCTTATATCCCTCTTCCAATGGACCCTGAAGGCCCTCCCCCAAATCTTCAAAAGGAAGTAGTTTGACTGATATATGATCCCCCTACTTACAATCTATTCCTCTTCAGGGTCTGGAATAAAGGGACACCCCCATGAGCCCCAAACCATAAAGCCCTTGCTCTGCAAATAAGTTCATTTGAGATTTCCATAAACCTTAAACAAGCCCTGCTCTGCAAACAATCTCTTTAAACTTGCTAACCAAACTCCATCTCTCTATTTACATACACAAGTGTACCTCAGCTCCCCTACTTAGTTTGGCCTGTGTGGCTATTGCAGACTCCCTCTGAACAATAGTCACCCCTTATTGACTAATAATAAAGATCAATTGGAAGCCAGGCGTGGTGGCACACGCCTTTAATACTAACACTCGGGAGGCAGAGGCAGGCGGATCTTTGTGAGTTCAAGGCCAGCCTGGTCTACAGAGCTTCCAGGACAGCTGGGGCTACAGGGAGACCCTGTCTCGAAAAGACCAAAAAAAAAAAAGAAAAAAAAAAAACTTCAATTGGGATTGTTGAGGTTGGTTGTGCTTTTCCTTTCCACCTGAGACTCTTTCCACTCCTAACTGCAACAACAACCCCTGACTAAAGCAATTTAAAGGACGAAGGGTTTATTTTGGCTCAGTTCCAGGTTGCAGTTTTTCATGGTGGGGAACTCAAGGCAGGAAGAGCTTGAAGAATCTGGTCACACCAGGTCTGCAGCCAGAAGCAGAGGTATGCTTCCTGTTCCTCACCTCACTTTCTTCATTTTATACAGTCCAGGATCCCCTTCCCAGAGAACAGAGCCACCCACAATGGGACTTCCCACATTAATTAGCTAAAGGAGATTACCCTACCACAAGCCAACACACCACAGACAGTCCCACGCAAGCATGTTCAGAGGCCTGTCTCCCAGGTCATTGTAGATCCTGGCAAGGTAATACACTAACAATCTCATACCCCAATGTGAAATTGTGATGTGTATTTTCCTCCTTTCTTGGCTCATCATAGCCTTGTTGATGAGCCATATTGACTAGACAACTTCCATATTGACTAGACAATAACAGAATCTTTTATTCAGATATTTGGTTTCTTTAAACAATTTTTATTCTTGTTTGTTTTCAGATATTTTTTCTGTGTAGCACTAGCCTCAAACTTGCAATTCTCCTGCCTCAGCTTGCAGCATGTTGAGATTAGAGGTTACTCTGGAAACTTCTTGAAACAGCATTGATATTGCTAAAGAGCCTTTTGTTACTTAAATAGCTCTTTTTAAACACAAGAGGGAGGGCTGGCAGCCAGGGACTGTTGCTCACAGTCTCACCCCATTCTGTTTGCAGGACATGGTTACAAACTTAATTGATCACCAATGGCTGATTATGCTATACAATGAAGCCTATTAAAAAAAAAAAAAAAACCCAAATAGGGGTTGGAGAGATGGCCTAGCGGTTAAGAGCACCGACTGCTCTTGCAGAGGACCGGGATTCCATCCCCAGAACCCACATGGCGGCTAAGAACCATCTGTAACTCCAATTCCAGGAGAAATCCAGTTCCAGGGGAATCCAAGACCCTCTTCTGACCTCCTCGGCATTGCACGACATGGGTGCACAAACTTACATGCTGACAGTACACTCATACACATACAAAAACAAAAAAATAAAAAAAACAAAACAAAACAAACAAACACCAAACAAACAGAATGACTGAGCTGGGATAAACGTCATTCATTTGCCAGGAGTCAGTGCAACTCAACAAGAGGACAACAGCCGGTGCTTGAGATCCTTACAGAACTTTCCTTGTGATTGTCTTCATCTGGCTTTTTTTGAGACAGGGTTTCCTGTGTAGCTGTGGCTGGCCTGGAACTTGCTATGTAGACTAGGATAGCCTGAAACTCAGAAATCCACCTGCCTTTGCTTACAGTGCTCATATTAAAGGCAAATACCACCACACCTGGCTGGGCTTTTGGTTTATATCCTTGATGACAGCTGATCTTACTAGATAAAGGCTTTTGTCTAGCCTAAAGACCTGAGTTCAACCCCAAGAACTCATATAATGGGAGGAGAGAAGCGATTCTTGCAGGTTGTCCTTTAACTTCCACATGTGCAGTGTGGTGTATTTTCATCCCTTAATAAGTAAATCATGATCTCCTGAGGCCAGTGGAGACCCTCCCCCCAACTGAGATTATGAAGGCATCTGAAGGAGGCAAGCAAAGCAAGCCTTCAACACAGTGAAGAGGCATTTAGGACTCACATTGAAATACAGGCAAGGAGAAGCCCATATGCCAGGAACACGAAGAAGAGACAACACAGGAAAGAGGCAGGATAATCCACCACCAAGCTCTACCAACCCTATGGAAGACTCCTGCAGTGCAAT
>VZQC01002583.1:997706-1010638 GCA_009823505.1 Rhizomys pruinosus | reverse complement strand
CCCCTTGAGCTTTTGTCCAAAGCAGTTGGGAGTGATGCATATTGGAAACAACAATAACAACAACAGAAAGGACTGCATCAAAGAACTGACTGAAACAGTGAACTTCTGCTCAAAACAGAAAACTTCCCCATGGAGAATATTGAGAAAGACTGAGAAAGAGATGAATAGCATGTTTGGCAGAATGCATGAGCTCTGGAGGGGTGGGGGGCTGGGGGGGACATGGGTCTAGATTTGATAAAAAATACATGTATAAATAAAAAAATAAGTAAATCATAAATAATTAAAAATAAAATAATTGTAGTGTTTAAAATGCCCTTTATAGTAAAACAATGTTGTCTTCCCTTGAAGAGTGAAGCTATTTGAGCAAATTAACTGAATCCAAGGAGGCAGAGAGTTAAGGAGATCTGAATTTATTTTTATTTATTTATTTATTTATTTTTTTATATGTGTATGAATGTACTGTCTGCATGTAGGTTTGTGCACCCGTGTTGTGCAATGCCTTGGAGGTCAGAAGAGGGTCTCGGATTCCCCTGGAACTGGAGTTCTCCTGGAACTGGAGTTACAGACGGTTCTTAGCCACCATGTGGGTGTTGGGGATCGAACCTGGGTCCTCTGCAAGAGCAGTTGGCACTCTTAACCACTAGGCTATCTCTCCAGACCCCGGCCTGTTCTTTAGTTGTGAGTAGAGTCCTTGTTTTCCTTTGAAACTCTAGGAGCCTGGCCTTCATTTTCTGTAGTCACAGCAGCCTTCTGCCCCCTGAGCTCCCATCAGAACCACCCATGAAGCTTGGCTCACTGCACCCTAAGCTTTCCCTCATAAACTGGTTCTAAAAGCTTACTGATCCCCCTCAGGGACCCCACTTCCCTGGCATAAATTTGACTCATGGTTTCAAAGGGTTTAGTCCATGATTGCTTGGCCCTATGAGCTTGGGCAGAACACTGACAGTGGGAGAATGTGGCAGAGGAGAGGTGTGTACTTTCTGGTGATTGGGAAGCAGAGCCAGGGATACACAAAGGGGCAGAGGCAAGAAGATCCCCTCAAGACCTGGCCCTAGTCATCTAGTTCCCCCAGCTAGGCTCCATCTTGTAAAGTTTTCAGAACCTTCCCACATAGTGTCACCAGCTGAGGACCGACATTTAATATATTAGCTCGTGAGAGATGTTCTATATTAGAACCATAACACAGATGGGCTCATTGAAAGAGGGTTGGGGACTATCACTCTCAAAGCCCCAGGGGTCCAAAGGACATTTATAGGGAGGAGGAGATGAGCAGGGAAGGAAGTCACATGCTCAGTGGGGTCTTCATCACCCAGGGAATATCAAATGGAGTTTTCAGGGTGAAAGCCCAGGTCCCAATACACCAACTAAGGAAGTGAGTAAGTGACAAAGAGGGGGAAGAGGAACAAATGAAGGAGATCAGTGACCCCCTAAGTCTGTCTTTGTCTTTGGGGTGCTGGCATAAGGTTTAGGATTAACTAGAGGAAGAATGGGGGCAGTGGGCTAAACAGTCCTGGTCAAGGAGTGATCCTGGCCATTGTTGTCCTCTCTGGTCCTGTAAGGTAGTCTATAAGTTGCTAACTCTGTTAATTGCTGTCACCCCAAATCTAGTTCCTAGAGGATGATCTGCTCCAGGGCACAGCCTCCCTGTCATGGGTAATTGCTGTCATCTGGGGAGTAGTCTGTCCCATGAGGCTCTGCTCTTTCTGGAATTGAAGGTAACTAGGTTAGGTCATGACTTATTTTTGTGACTTCAGCCTTGAAGGGGGATTAGACACTCATTCCTTAGTGATTAACATGCCTGTGCAGGGTTAAGCAGGAATCTGAGCCAAACACAAAATGGAGGCAGAGGTGCTGGGCCTTTATCTTGCTTTTAGTTACCTTGTGAGTCCAAGCTGCTAAGTGCTGTGTCAATGTAGCTCTTTTTCTGGAAACATCTGAACAGAGGCCAACTTCCTGGGACAGTCCCTGTAGTTGTTTTTTAGACAGACATATTAATTTCCTGCAAGTTAAACCTAAAGGCAGTTTTTGTGCTTTCTGTTGTTTGGATTAGATGAATGAAGAGGGTGTCACATACAAAGAGATGCTCTGGTTTTACTATCTGGCCTAAAGACTTACTTCACTGTGCAGCCAGAAGGGTTATAATGTAAAGAAGCTCACTGAGCCCTGTGTTCCTCTTGTGACCTGGGCCTATGACCCTAATCTCTCAGGACTCAATTTTGTCTTCCACCTAATATGGGTGTGCCTGTTTAACATGTCAAAGAACTGCAAGCAATGTATTCTCATTGAAAGTAATGAGAATGATTGAGAAGTGTGCTTGATATTGTGTGTGAGGTAGTCTAGACTCAGGGATTGAAGGACAAGATTCTCTTGTGAGGGTGGATCCTAGCCTCTACTTCCCTAATTGATGCTAAAATGACTGCTTCAATAAAACTGTGAGTGAAGCCTGTCTGCTTCAAGAGCAGAGTTCTGTGAGACATCTGAAGGAACAGGTGGGTCTCAGAGTTCTGGTCCACTTTGGCCTTAAAACTAGAAGCTAATGGGGCTGGAGAGATGGCCTAGCGGTTAAGAGCTCCGACTGCTCTTGCAGAGGACCCAGGTTCGATCCCCAGCACCCACATGGCGGCTGAAAACTGTCTTTGACTCCAGTTCCAGGGGAATCTGACGCCCTCTTCTGACCTCCGCAGCATTGCATGACACAGGTGCACAGACCTACATGCAGACAGTACATTCATACACATACAAAAATAAATAAAATTAAAAAAAACAACAACAACAAAAAAACAAAACTAGAAGCTAAGAGTCAGTCTTTATTCAGGTGTACCTGTAATGTGGCTTTGGAACACCGCACCTCTGGGGAAGGATCTTATCAGTTAACACTGTAACTATTTGGATCTCTTTAGAACTTACAATGGCAGCTCAGATTAAAAGGAGATCTGAAAGAAAAGCTTTTTGCTTTTTACCTGCTTGCCTTCTTGTTTTGCTGGCAAGTTCATCTACCCTGTGATTGCTGTTGCCATTGCTGCCACCCTTCACTGATATCAGAATCCAGCTGTTTTAGTTTTGTTTCCTGATGTGATAAAATACCATGACACAATAAGCTGAAGGAAGAAAGGGTTTACTTGACTTACGAATCTACGTTACAGTCCATCCAAGCAGGGAAACCAAGGCAGCAGGAGCTTGAAGCAACTAGTCACATCACACCCATAGCCAAGAGCAGAGAGCAATGAACTGATGCTGCATGTGAGTGCTCACCTCAATTTCTGCACTCTTACACAGTTCAGAATCTCCTACCTAGGGAATGGTGTTACCCACAGTGGGTAGGGCTTCTTACTTCAGTTACTATAATCAACATAATCCCTGACAGATATGCCCACAAGCCCATCTAATCCACACAATCTCTATTGAGGCTTCCTTCTAGGGTGATTCTATGTTGGGTCAAGCTGACAAAACTAACCATCATACCAGTTTCTTCTGGAACAACAGTGGCTTCAGGAATCTCTCAGGCCTTCATAATGCCAGATTGAAACTGCTGAGGTATCTAGCCTTATGGACTGAGCAGCTACTGATACTCAGCCTTTCCAGTGTGAAAACAGACTGCATAGTGTAAGCCAATCTAATAAATCATTGGGACCTGAGCAGGGTGTGGTGGCGCATGCCTTTAATCCTAGTACTTGGGAGGCAGAGGCAGGCGGATCTTTGTGAGTTCAAGTCCAGCCTGGTCTACAGAGCGAATTCCAGGACATCTGGGGCTACAGGGAGACCCTGTCTGAAAAAGACCAAAAAAAAAAAAAAATCACTGGGACCTCATAAAGAGGTGAACACCCAGCACTAGGATGGTGACAGCCCCCCACCAACCTGTCATCTGCCATCCGGTGTGTGTGTAGGACAAAGAACTATCAGACTATCCCTGGGCTTTATTTTGAACTACATGTACATATATATATATATATATATAGAGAGAGAGAGAGAGAGAGAGAGAGAGAGAGAGAGAGATTTATATCTATATATAACAAATATATATATAGATATAATAAATTCTATCAGTTCTGCTCTTCTAGAGAACCCTAGCATGGGAGGGGGAGCAAAAGTAACTCTGCTGCCAGGAGTGGTGGCACATGCCTTTAATCCTAGCTCTTGGGAGGCAGAGGCAGGCAGATATTTGTGAGTTCAAGGTCAGCCTGGTCTAGAGTTCCAGGACAGCTGGGGCTACAGAGAGACCCTGTCTTGAAAAGATAAAAAAAAAAAGGGTGCAATCCTAAAATGGTGGCACATGCCTTTAATCCCAGTACTCAGCACTCAAGAGGCAGAACTCTATGAGTTCAAGGCCAGCCTGGTCTACATAGTGAGTTCCAGGCCAGCTGGGGCTATAGGAAGACCCTGTCTCAAAAAAGACAAAAATATGGGGCTGGAGAGATGGCCTAGCAGTTAAGAGCACCGACAGCTCTTGCAGAGGTCCTGGGTTCAATCCCCAGCACCCACATGGCGGCTGAGAACCATCTTTAACTCCAGTTCCAGGGGAATCTGACACCCTCTTCTGATCTCCAAGGCACTGCATGACATGGGTGCACAAACCTACAGGCAGACAGTACATTCATACACATAAAAAATATAAAATAAAATTAAAAGAAAAACTTAAAAAAGACAAAAAATATAAAATAATAAAAGAAAATAAAATGTTTACTGGAAACAAAGGAAACTAATTTCTCAAGAAACAGGGATTCCAGCCCAAAGGCCATGAAATGACAAAATAATGGTGAGATTGCTTATTGGGTAAAGCCCATTGCTGCCAAACCTATCATCCAAGTTTTGGTCCCATAGACCCTTGTGGTAGAAGGAGAAGGAAGTTGTCCTCTGATCTCTACATTTGAGTCTGGGTGCACAGGTGCCTACATACACATTACAAGCACAAAAAATAGGTAAATAAAAATATAATGAAATAAAATAAAAAAAACTCACAAATTGTGTGAGTGGTAGATCACACCTCAATACTTAGGAAGTAGAGGCAGGCTGATCAGGATGATCAAGGCCAGCCTTCGCTATACGAGAGAATTCTGGAGAGCTGCACCTAGTGACCCTGTGACCTGAGTCTTTGAACAGGACTGAGCTTTGATTGACCAGGACTGCTCTTATTTGAGTTTCATGGCCCTTGCTTGTATGGTAAGATTTAACAACTTGAAATTATATACACAGTGTCTCACATTAACCTCCCAGAACTATGCACTAGTCATTCTGGACTGATGCAAATTATATACCAGGAAAGTACAAAGAAACTCAGCCAGAGTAGAAGAGCTTCTCCCGCATGGAGCACTGTCCCCCAGCCTGTGGCCCGTTCTGGAGACAGTACTCAGACTGCTCCCCATCCCACTGCTTTCTTGAAGTGTTCTCAACAGGTTATTCTTCTCCCATTCTGATTTATAGGGTGTATTCATTCACTGCTCACCAATCCCTTTCTGTTGCCATCAGCTGGGTTTTGCTCTAAATTGCTCCATACTGTGTAAAACAGTGACTTTGCGCGCTGGACCTTGTTTTCAGAGACTCCATTTTTTTTTCCTTTTTTTTTTTCTATAAGTGATGATCCATGAGTACAAGCATCCTTCATATGAAACCAATTTGCAGGCTGTTGTGCCCAAACCCCCACAGCCCCACCTTCCAGTGGGGGGTGAGGGGTTGNTTTTTTTGGTATTTTTGAGGCAGGGTCTCCCTTTTAGTAGTGGCTGTCCTGGAGCTCGATCTGTAGACCAGGCTGGCCTTGAACTCACAGAGATCCACCCACCTCTACCTCCTGAGTTCTGGGATTAAAGGCATGCGCCACCAAGCCCGGCTGAGACTCCATTTTAATTTTTAATTTTTTATTTTTTAAATTTTATTTATTTTCGTATGCGTATGAATGTATAATCTGCATGTAGGTTTGCGCACCCGTGTTGTGCAATGCTGTGGAGGTCAGAAGAGGGTGTCGGATTCCCCTGGAACTGGAGTTAACAACGGTTTTCATCCGCCATGTGGGTGCTGGGGATCGAACCTGGGTCCTCTGCAAGAGCAGTTGGTGCTCTTAACCGCTAGGCCATCTCTCCAGCCCAGAGACTCCATTTTATAAGCAGCTTTTCATTCCATTTCGAGGGTGAAGGGTGAATGGCATCATTTATGCAGCACCACCCATGCAGTGCTGCAGGGGCATAATTTATGCACCACCACCACCCATGCAGTGCTGCAGGGCACAGTTATACAGCACCACCCATGCATCACTGCAGGGTGCATTTATGCAGCACCACCCATGCAGCACTGCAAGCCATCATTTATGCAGTGCCACCCATGAAGCACTGCAGGGGCATAATTTATGCAGTACCACCCATGCAGCATTGCAGGGCGCATTTATACAGCACCACCCATGCAGCACTCGGGGCACATTTATGCAGCACTCAGGGCACATTTATGCAGCACCACCCATGCAATGCTGCAGGGGCACATTGGGAATATTAAAATCTTTTTATTATTATTTTTTATGTGCATGAGTGTACTGCACTGCAGTACAGTACAGTACACTGCAGTAGGTTGGTGCACCCGTGTCATGCAATGCCGTGGAGGTCAGAAGAGGGTGTCGGATTCCCCTGGAACTGGAGTTAAAGACAGTTCTCAGCCGTCATGTGGGTGCTGGGGATTGAACCCAGGTCCTCTGCAAGAGCAGTCGGCACTCTTAACTGCTAAGCCATCTCTCCAGCCCCAAGTATTAAAATCTTATCAGGGAAACTAGGCCCAAGAACATATCTCACACTTCAGACCAAGGGGTAATTTCTTCACCTGGACTCCATAAAGATGGTGATAGTGTTGACCTCCAACAGTTTGTCATACAACTGCCTGTTTCAGGGGTTCGGCTTGGCTCAGTCCCCATTGTTGACACAATCTCTTCATCTGCCCATCTTCCTACTTGTCCATATAGACTTGCCATCCATCCATCCATCATCCATCCATCCACCTATCCATCCATCCATCCATCCATCCATCCATCATCCATTCATCATCCACCCATCCATCCATCTATCCATCTACATCCATCTATCATCCATCTGTCATCCATCCATCCATCTACCTGTTGCCTTGTCTGGATCTAGTCCTGTCTTTTTGTCTCTCTGCAACTTTGTAGCTTCACTGTCAAACTGTGTATCATAGTTGCTTGAGTCACAGGTGCAGTGTCTCCTGCTTCTTCCTTGGATCTCCATTGGGTTTTCTTTCTTTCTTTCTTTCTTTCTTTCTTTCTTTCTTTCTTTCTTTCTTTCTTTCTTTCTTTCTTTCTTTCTTTCTTTCTTCTTTCTTTCTTTCTTTCTTTCTTTCTTTCTTTCTTTCTTTCTTTCTTTCTTTCTTTCTTTCTTTCTTTCCTCTCTCTCTTTCTTGCTTTCCTCTCTTTCTTTCTCTCTTTCCCTTTCTTTCTTTCTTTCTTTCTTTCTTTCTTTCTTTCTTTCTTTCTTTCTCTCTCTCTTTCTCTCTTTCTCTCTTTCTTTCTTTCTTTCTTTCTTTCTTTCTTTCTTTCTTTCTTTCTTTCTTTCTTTCTTTCTTCTTTCTTTCTCTTTCTTTCTTTCAAGACAGAGTCTCCCTATAGCCCCAGCTGGCCTAGAACTCACTCTGTAGACCAGGCTGCCCTTGAACTCAGAGATCTACCTGCCTCTGCCTCCTGGGTGCTAGGATTACAGACGTGCACCACCACGCCTGGTTGAAAGATGGTTCTTAGCTGTTGTGTGGGTGCTGGAAATGAAACCTGGGTCCTCTGCAAGAGCAGTAGATGTTCTTAACCACTGAACCATCTCTCTAGCACTGGGTTCTTTATCTTATCAATACAGAGTCAACTTACATTTCTATCAGATTCCATGCTCCTTCGGACTTCTGCAAGCTCTCAAACTCTGCTATGGTCTTTTAACACTTTGCAGCCATGCTGTAACCTACGTATATAGTTATGGTGTGAAGGATTCTGTGTGATCTGAGAGTTAATTTTAGTAATTCAGATTGAAATAAAAGAATCTGTGTTTCCAGGATTATTAAGGAAACTGAGTGTTTCTGGAAAGTTACTGCCACTGAAACCACTATTCCTTGTAAATTTATGGTTATAAATTCTGGCATTCTAGAAATGGCCAAATGTGTTCTATGTTTCTAACATGACACAATGAGGACACATTCCCACTGGCAAGTGGCTGGCTAACCAGTCCACTACCTGACTGACACCTGGAGCACTATCAGGAAACAAAAGAGTATCAGTAAGTTCTAGAAGGAAACAGCAGATCTCATACAATGAAGAAGAATCAGACATTTGGAGACCTACCGTTAGATGGAAGTGGCTATAGCATGGTGGTGCCTCTGTTAACAGACCAAAGCCCAACTCAGCTTGAATAGTCACACCCCAAGAAAGCAACACTTAAGCCCCAAGTCAAAATAAGCCAATTAACTCTACCCAGGATGGCAGTGTCTTGCTCAGCTGTGGGTCCAGACATTCACACAAATTAAGAAAAAAATAATGCAGCATGTAGAAAAATGAATTTATTTACAGTTTTTTGTGTTTTTTGGTATTTTATTTATTTATTTATTTGTTTATGTATTTATTTATTTATTTATTTATTTTTATGTGTATGAATGTACTGTCTGTATGTAGGTTTGTGCACCCATGTTGTGCAATGCCATGGAGGTCAGAAGAGGGTGTCAGATTCCCCTGGAACTGGAGTTAAAGACGGTTCTCAGCTGCCATGTGGGTGCTGGCGATCGAACCTGGGTCCTCTGCAAGAACACCTGGTGCTCCCAACCGCTAGGCCATCTCTCCAGCCCCAGTTTTTGGTATTTTTGAGAAAGGGTCTCCCTTTAGTCCCAGGAGGCCTGGAGCTTGCTCTGTAGACCAGGCTGGCCTTGAACTCACAGAGATCCACCTGCCAGAGTGCTGAGATTAAAGGCATGCACCACTATGCTTGATTATTTACAATTTTGTCTAAAACTAGGGAGAGAGAAATTTTATCTGCCTTTACCTAGCTCACAGCTGTGTTATACCTTACAGGAAAGATGGAGCAAATGCCAGACGACACGTGTGGGGTTTTCCTTTGGCTCGCATGGGTGGCTCTTCTTCTTTCTGGACAAGGTATTCAACTCTCTGGGCTCCCATTTCACTTCCTTGTTTCTTGTCCACTGTCAATTTTTTTTTTTTTTGAGATAGTATCTCCCTGTAGCTACAGCTGGCCTGAAATTCACCATGTAGACCAGGCTGGCCTCTATCTCACAGTGACCCATCTGTCTCTGCCTCCCAAATGAGGAGATTAAAAGTGCGTACCACCACATCTGGCTCCACTCTCAAACTTGAGGAACACGGAGTGGGGTGCTGTGCCCTCTGATACTAGATTGGTGTGTTGATTTTATTCAAGAGTACCTGACACACAGAGGCAACAAAAGAATAATATTCATGTTCCTGGGATGGAGCTAGTGGGAGCTGAAAGACATCTAACTAAGGAAGTCACCGAACATTGTTTATGATTTTCAGTTTAGCTATGTGGCTGGTTTAAAGCCTCTGCTTTTGGTTTATCTTTAACCTCCCAATTACAGCCCCAAGCTGCTCTTCTGGTTCATTTGAACTATGTTTGCTAAAACATTACTGTGTTAATGTTTTATCTGCCTCTATGAGAATTTTCCTCTTCTCACAATTCTCTAACTCTTGGCCAACCCCAGCAGCCTCTACTAACCATTCTGGTGTTAAGTAATACTGGTTGTCCTGGAATGGATTTTAGAGGATCTGTACATTGGTAGAAAATAAAGACACGGGCTGGAGAGATGGCCTAGTGGTTAAGAGCACCGACTGCTCTTGCAGAGGACCCGGGTTCGGTCCCCAGCACCCACATGGTGGCTGAGAACTGTCTTTAACTCCAGTTCCAGGGGAATCCGATGCCCTCTTCTGAACTCCGCGGCATTGCACTACACGGGTACACCAACCTACATGCAGAGAGTACATTCATACACATAAAAAAAAAAAAAAAGAAAAAGACACAAAGAAACCAATAATTGCCATCACAACTGGACAGGTGTTCTTTATATATTAACTTAGTTTTTACTTTTGCAGAAAAATGTAGAATCTTTAAAGTTTTTTTTTTTTTGTCTTTTGGAGACAGGGTCTCCCTGTAGCACCAGCTGGCCTGGAACTCACTCTGTAGGCCAGGCTGGCCTTGAACTCACAAAGATCTGCCTGCCTCTGCCTCCTAAGTGCTTGGATTAAAGGCGTGCGCCACCACACCAGCTAGAATCTTTAAAGTTTTATAACACAAGTTTGGGGATGGTAGTTATACATTAATTACTTTTATTACTGTGATAAAAGCATCAGGGAGAAAGGGTTGATTTTTGAGTCAAAGTTTTAAGGTAGGAACAAAAATTTCCAGAAAAAACTTGCCACAAGGCTGATTAACTGATTGGAACTTCAGTATTTGTGGTGAGTTTGGAATGTTGCAAGTCCAGAGACTAATTATCTTGGGCCATCATTAGGCCCCTTAATAGGTGTTTTTTGCTCTTCTCTGTATATGACTTTACATTCTTTGTTGACCACTAAGGTGAATCACTTGCAACGTACAAACAGAGCACTAGTTTTCCTTTGGAATGTATTAATTTAGCAGAACACTAGCTTCTACCAACCCCAAAGCTAAGAGTGTCATCAGATAGCACCTGAGGCCTGTAACCCATCTACCTGATGTTTTCACCAATGTATTTAAAAAGAGCCTGATTCAAGGGGCTGGAGAGATGGCCTAGTGGTTAAGAGCACCAACTGTTCTTGCAGAAGACCTGGGTTCGATCCCCAGCACCCACATGGCGGCTGAGAACCGTCTTTAACTCCAGTTCCAGGGGAATCCGACACCCTCTTCTGATCTCCGCAGCATTGCACAACATGGGTGCACAAACCTACGTGCAGACAGTACATTCATATACATAAAAAATAAATAAAATAAGGGCCGGGCGTGGTGGCGCATGCCTTTAATCCTAGCACTTGGGAGGCAGAGGCAGGCGGATCTTTGTGAGTTCAAGGCCAGCCTGGTCTACAGAGTGAGTTCCAGGACAGCTGGGGCTACAGTGAGACCCTGTCTTGAAAAGACAAAAAAAAAAATAAAATAAAATAAATAAAAAATAAAAAAAATTAAAAAAATAAAAGAGCTTGATTTATGGCTTTCTTCATGAAACTGTTACTGCATTGAAACGTGGAATTTGGGGTGACCTAAATCTGAGTTCCTGGGTCATGGTCATTCATCTTTAGCTCCAGAGCAAACTATCTCTTATCTCTTTTAACATGAGAGTTGTGTTTTTGTTTTGACAAGGGGTATAGTCAATCCATCATGGAGAGGAAGGAAGGCCTGGGAGTAGGCAGCTGCACAGTAAGTAGCAGGGGCGTACAGCTGGGCTTGCTCACCTCCTCACATCCTGGGGGAACAGGAAGTAGAGAGTGGATACAAGTTGGAATGGGCTATAAAACCTTAAGGCCTGCCCTCAGTGACCCATTTCCTCTAGCAGAGGTCCACCTTCTAAAAGTTCTACTTCCAAAACAGCATCACTAGCTGAGGACCAAGTGTTCAGATGAGTCTCAGGGACTGTCTTAGTTAGCTTCTCCATTGCTGTGACAAAACACTCTGGCCAATACCAACTTGGGGAAGAAAAGGGTTTATATCTCCTAGGTCACAGTTTATCCCTGGAGGGATTGCAGAAATTAGTGCCATCATCAAGGATTTGAAAGATGCAGGATGGTTCCTACCTCATCTCCTTTTAGTCCTCCTATTTGGCCAGAGGGTTGGTACCAATTTTTATTGCTGTGACAGATCTGACCCAGTTGTTTTGGGGAGGACTGTAGTAGAGTTTGGAAATTCAGGCTGGAAATGCCATTGAGTGCTTAGAATTTTTTCAAGCTATTGCTGTGGAGCTTGGAACTGTTCTGCTGAAAGAGGTATAGATGATGGAGTTCTGGCTTGTGAAGCTTCAAAGGGAAGTAGAGGTTGTCAGGGACAGTTTGAATTGAAAAATCTGTGGTTTCTGGTTGGCTGGGGCTGAAGGATCAGTTGTGAGAGACCAGCACCACTGCATTGAACCTTTGCTTTAGTGGGACAATTGATGCTGGTTAGCTGAGGCTGAAAAATCAGCTGTGAGTAACAAGGGGCTAGTAGCCATGTGGCAAAATCTTCTGGGGAGAATTTCCTCAGGGCCAGAGCACAGGAGCCACCAAAACCATTTGGTACCAGGAAGACCGTGAGTGAGTCCCAGGTGTCCAGTCTTGAGCTACTTTGCTGGACTTTGGTTTTGCTTAAATGTACCCGATTCTTCTCTTTTGAAATAAAACAGTATTTGTTTGGGATTTTACAGGAGCGTACAGTTAAGAGACTTTTAAAAGAAACTTTGGGGCTGGAGAGATGGCCTAGCGGTTAAGAGCGCCGACCGCTCTTACAGAGGACCCGGGTTCGATCCCCAGCACCCACATGGCGGCCGAGAACCGTCTGAAACTCCAATTCCAGGAGAACTCCAGTTCCAGGGGAATCCGAGACCCTCTTCTGACCTCCGTGGCATTGCACGACACGGGTGCACAGACTTGCATGCAGACAGTACATTGATACACATACAGAAATAAATAAAATAAAAAAAAAATTAAAAAAAAAAAAACAGAAAGAGCCTAAGTGAATGATCTAACACTGCAGCTAAAAATACTTGAGAGACAACAACAAATGAACCCTAAACGCAGCAGACAAGAAGAAATAACAAAAATCAGAGCAGAGATCAATGACATTGAAACAAAGAAAAACATACAAAAAAAAATCAATGCAAAAGTTGGTTCTTTGAGAGAATTAAACAAGATTAGACAGACCTCTAGCCCAGTTAACCAAAAGAAAGAGGGAACAACTCCAAATCAATAGAATCTGTGATGAAAGGGGAAATATCACAACAGACAATGAAAA
>VZQC01002583.1:965523-990423 GCA_009823505.1 Rhizomys pruinosus | reverse complement strand
TGAGAACCGTCTGTAACTCCAATTCCAGGAGAACTCCAGTTCCAGGGGAATCCGAGACCCTCTTCTGACCTCCGCGGCATTGCACGACACGGGTGCACAGACCTGCATGCAGACAGTACATTCATACACATACAAAAATAAATAATAATAAAAAAAAAATTAAAAAAAAAAAAGTAAATGGAAAAACCAGACTTTTTTTCCCTGCTAAAATAACAAAATTTTCTTAGATTGTTCTGGTCTTAGCAAGACATTGGAAAAGTTTTTCTTTACCTTTTAATTAACTGGCCTAGGAAATGAAGATTTTATGATTTCTCAAGAGGCTCCTCTGTGTTCCATGGCACATTTGGTAGTTCTTGGATTACATAAAGCTCAATACTCTCTATTAAAAAAGCTACAGGGACTGGAGAGATGGCCTAGTGGGTAAGAGCACCGACTGCTCTTACAGAGGACCCAGGGTCAATCCCCAGCACCCACATGGCAGCTGAGAACCATCTGCAACTCCAATTCCAGGAGAACTCCAGTTCCAGGGGAATCTGACACCCTTTTCTGACCTCCGCGGCATTGCACGACACAGGTGCACAAAACTACATGCAGACAGTACATTCATATACATAAATAAAAACATAAATAAAAAAAATTTTTAAAAGCTACAATTTTTGAGGGGGGTTGCTGGAGAGATGGCTCTGAGGTTAAGAGCACTGGCTGTTTATGCAGACAACCCACATTTGAATCCCAGCACCCACATGGTGGCTAACAACTGTCTGTAACTCCAGTTCCAGGGGATCTGACACCTTCTTCTGACCTCTGCAGGTATTCATGACATGGGTGCACTTACATACATGCAGGCAAAACACTCTTACACATTAATGTGTAAAAAAGGGTACTTTTCTTACAGCAATGTAACTTTATCTGCCTTTGCGTTCTGCTTTTGAAATTGTTAAATCATGATCTTTTATTTATTTTTTTTATATAGACACTTTTTATTGAGCATTTGTGTATTTCTTTTTTTTTCACATAAATTTATTTATTTATTTTTAACAAATCTAGACCAATCATGATCTTTTAAATTAAATATATGCCTAAGTAGTATTTCACAGTGAGCTGTGAGCCTATATAATCACATGCTTAAAATATTTGATTTTTTTTTTTACAAACTTTCCAAAATCAAATTATCAGTCTCTTGATTTGGGACTATGTTTTCAGACAAGCTCCCAGAATACCTCAAAATAAATTTTTTTTTTTTCTTTTTCAAGACAGGGTCTCCCTGTAGCCCCAGCTGTCCTAGAACTCACTCTGTAGACCAGGCTGGCCTTGAACTCACAGAGATCTACCTGCATCTGCCTCCTGAGTGCTGGGATTAAAGGCATGGGCCACCACACCTGGCAACCTTGAATTCTTGATCCTCTTGCCTCCATGCCATTACGCCAAGCATATATTCTTTTTTTTAACATTTCTTTTAATTTTAGTTTTTTTTTATTTTTATTTTGTATGTGTATGAATGTACTGTCTGCATGTAGTTCTGTACACCCGTGTCATGCAACGCCACAGAGGTTGGAAGAGGGTGTTGGATTCCCCTGGAACTGGAGTTAAAGACGGTTCTCTGCCGCCACATGGGTGCTGGGGATCGAACCCAGGTCCTCTGCAAGAGCAGTTGGTGCTCTTAACCACTAGGCCATCTCTCCAGCCCTAATTTTAGTTTTTATTTTTAATTATGTGTATATGTGTGTGGTTCAGTGCGTCTGTATATGTGAATGTAGGTGACTGAGGAGGTCAGAAGAGTCCATAAACTCCTCTGGAGCTGGAGTTAGAAGTGGTTGTGAGCCACCTGACATCATGGGAACTGGGAATCAAACTCATATTCTCTGGAAGAGCAATACAAACTCTTTACCACTGACCCTCGATTGGGGAATTGCCTCCATTGTACTGGCCTGTGGGGCATCTTCTTGATTATTGAGTGATGTGGGAGGGCCCAGTCCACTGTGGGCAGGTTCTATATTGTATAAGAAAGCAGGCTGAGGGGCTGGAGAGATGGCCTAGTGGTTAAGAGCACCGACTGCTCCTGCAAAGGACCCGAATTTGATCCCCAGCACCCACATGGTGGCTGAGAACCGTCTGTAACTCCAATTCCAGGAGAACTCCAGTTCCAGGGGAATCCGACACCCTCTTCTGACCTCCACGGCATTGCACGACACGGGTGCACAAACCTACATGCACACGGTACATTCATACACATACAAAAATAAAATAAAAATTAAAAAAAATATTAAAAAAAAAAGAAAGCAGGTTGAGTATGGGCCAAGGGAGCAAGCCAATAAGTAGCATTCCTACATGGCCTGTTCCTGCCTCTAGGTTCCTGCCCCAAGTTCTTGGGCTCCCCAAGTGATGAACTGGGACCAGAAGTAAGCTAAATAAACCCTCTCCTCCCCAAGTTGGGAGTGTTTTCTCAGCAGTTGAAGGCAGACAAGAACATGTGGTGGACTGAGATGAAACAACAACTTTTTCTCTTTGTGCTCCTCACACTTACCATTGCTATAAAATATGCCTGAGAAAATCAGTTTCAAGGGAGAAATTTATTTTGGTTCATGGTTCCAGAGGTTTCAGACCAAGGTCAGTGGGCTCCTTTAGTTTCAGGCTTGTAGTAAGGCAGAAACTTTATGGTCAAAGCTGTTCAGTTTGCAGTGGGCAGGAAGCAGAGAAAACCACAAGAAGGGAAGAGGAAAGATATTTTCCAAAGGCACACCCAGTGACCACTCCCTCTAACTGCCTCCAGGAATGCCACCAGATTACAAACTCATCAACCAGGTCAGAGCTCTCATTATCTAATCACCTCTCAATGTTGGATCTAACAGTGGGGAACCAAGTTTTCAGCATACAAATTTTGGGGCATATTTCATATCTGAGCCATAATATTACCCAATCCCTTCAGAATTCAGAAGCTCTTGGTGAGTAATGTATTTTTTAATGTGTAAAGGTGGGGATTGAACCTATGGCTCCCCACATGCTATACCACTCCTTGCCCTATTAGTGAATGTATTAGTTACTTTTCTGTTACTGTGATAAAACACTATGAGTTATGGAAGAAAAGGTCTCTTTTGGCTTATGGTTCCTAAGAGACAGGAGTCCATCATGGCAAGGAAAGCATGGCAGCAGGTGCCCAGAGCAGGAAGCTTGAAAGCAAAAATCTTCAATGACGTGCAGAAAGCAGAGAGAATCATCTGGAAGTGGGGTGAGGCTATGAACTCTCAAAACCTGTCTGCTGTGATGCAGCAAGTCTCCACCTCCTAAAGATTCCATGACTTCCCAAACACCACCAACAACTGGGGACCAAATGTTCAGATACCTGAGCCTATGGAGCACATTTCTCATTCAGACTATCATAGTGAATATTCTTATTTTTATGGTAATATATTTGTTTGCTGAAGTTCAATAAGAACTTGCCCTCTTTACAACAGGACACCAATACCTCATCTTACTTAGGTGGTCATTAGAATGTCATTGAGAATGTGCATAAGATGTCAGGCATGGTGGTGCATGTCTATAATCCCTGTACTCAGGAAGCTGAGGCTGAAAGACTGGGAATTTAAGGCCAGCCTGGACTATATAGCAAGACCCTGTCTCAAAAAAACATAAAACAACCAAAAAGAAAGCAGGTGTTGCTATTTTAATATCAGACAAAATAGACTTCTAAGTAAAAGAACTCAGAAGAGACAAAGAGGGCCCCTACATCTTTATCAAAGGAACAATTGACCATGAAGATTTCACAATCATGAATATATATGCACCAAACTCTAGTGCACCAAACTTTATAAAGACAATTCTCCAGGACCTCAAGGCACAGATTAACCCTAGCACACTCATAGTAGGGGACTTCAATACCTGATTAAGTCCTTTGGAAAGATCAACTGGACAAAGAATAAACAGAGAGACATCTGAACTGAATGATACGATTCACCAAATGGACCTCACGGACATCTACCAAATATTCCACCCAAATACCAGAAAATACACATTATTATTATTATTATTATTATTGGTCTTTTTGAGACAGGGTCTCCTTGTAGCCCCAGCTGTCCTGGAACTCACTCTGTAGACCAGGCTGGCCTTGAACTCAGAGATCCGCCTGCCTCTGCCTCCCAAGTGCTAGGATTAAAGGCGTGAGCCACCACACCAGGCTTATTATTTTTTATGTGTATGAATGTACTGTCTGCATGTAGGTTGGTGCACCCGTGTTGTGCAATGCCGCAGAGGTCAGAAGAGGGTGTCGGATTCCCTTGGAACTGGAGTTAAAGACAGTTCTTCGCTGTGTGGGTGCTGGGAATCAAACCCGGGTCTTCTGCAAGAGCAGTTGGTGCTCTTAACCACTGAGCTATCTCTCCAGCCCCCAGAGAATATACTTTCTACTCAGTACCCCACAGAACATTCTCCAAAATTGATCACATACTGGGACACAGAAAAAAACTCAACAAATACAAAAAGATTGAAATAATTTCATGCATTCTATCAGACCACAGTACAATAAAGCTCAATATGAACACCAGGATAAGCCCTACTATCTACAAGAAGACGTGGAGACTAAACAGCACTCTCCTGAATAATGAATGGGTCAAGGAAGAAATAAAGAAAGAAAGAATGCCGGGCATGGTGGCACACGCCTTTAATCCTAGCACTTGGGAGGCAGAGGCAGGCAGATCTTTGTGAATTTAAGGCCAGCCTGGTCTACAGAGTGAGTTCCAGGACAGCTGGGACTACAGGGAGACCCTGTCTCCAAACAAACAAACAAACAAACAAACAAACAAACAAAAACAAAAAAAGAGAAAGAAATAAAAAACATTCCTGGAATTGAATGACAGTGATAATACAACACAATGAAACCTATCGGACACTTTAAAAGCAGTCCTAAGAGGGAAGTTTATAGCCCTGAGTGCCTACATCAGAAAAACAGAAAGAGCACAAATGAACGATCTAACACTGCAGCTAAAAACACTTGAGACACAACAGATGAACCCTAAATGCAACAGACAGGAAGAAATAACAAAAATCAGAGCAGAAATAAATGAGAAAGAAACAAAGAAAACAATATAAAAAAAATCAATGAATCCAAAAGTTGGTTCTTTTTTTTTTTATTTTTTTTTAAATTTTTATTTATTTCTGTATGTGTCTGGTCTGCATGCAAGGATCTGTGCCGCCCTGTCGTGCAAATGCCGGCGGAGTCAGAAGAGGGGTTGCGGATTCCCCTGGAAACTGAGTTCTCGCTGGAATTGGAGTAATGACAAGACGCCTTCGTTAGCCGATGTGGGTGCTGGGGATCGAAACCCGGGTCCTCTGTAGCAGGCACGTCACGGACAGCTCTAATAGGCCCATCTCTCCAGCCCCCCCAAAAGTGGTTCTTTGAGAGAATAATAACAAGATAGACAGGAACCTCTACCCCAGTTAGACCAAAAGAAAGATAAGAGCAACTCCAAATCAAATAGAATTTGTGATGAAAGGGGAAACATCACACAGACAATGAAAAGAAATCCAGACAATCATAATGGGAATACTTCAAAGCCTATACTCTACTACAGTTTGAAACTTAGAAGAAATGGACAGAATATCAGAAATCCTGGGAATCACCAAAGCTTGTCAAGAAGAGATCGACAGCTAAACAGACCCATACAAATAAAAAAAAAAAAAAAAAGAAAAAAAAAAAAAAAAAACTCCCTGGGCTGGAGAGAGATGGCTAGCAGTAAGAGCACTGACTGTTCTTGCAGAGGACCTGGGTTTTTGATCCCCAGCACCCACAGGCTGGCTGAGAACCATTCTTTAACTCCCAGTTCCAGGGAATCTGATGCCCTCTCTGACCTCCGTGGCATTTGCACGACACAAGTTGCAACCAACTTACATGTCAGACAGTACATTCATACACAGAATAAATAAATAAAAATAAAAAAAAAATTTCTTAAAAAAAAAGAAAAAGAAACTCCCCAACTAAAAAACAGCCCAGGCCCAAGTGGTTTAATAGCAGAATTCTATAAAACATTTCAAAAAGACCTAACAACTGGAGCTGGAAGAATGGGCTAGCGGTTAAAAAGAGCACTAACTGCTCTTGCAGAGGACCTGGGTTCAATCCCCAGCACTCACACATGGCAGCTGAGAACCGTCTAAACTCCAAATCCAGGAGAAATCCAGTTCCAGGAATCCAGCCCCTCTTCTGATCTCCGCAGCTTTGCATGAACGGTGTGCACAGACCAACTGCATGTAGAAGTACATTCATACACATAAAAAAATAAATAAAATTTAAAAAAGACTTACAACCATTATTACTGAAAATTGTTTAGAAGGATACAAGCAGAGGAAAAATCTCCCAAATTCCTTCTATTGAAGCCAGCATCAACTAATACCCAAACCAGGGCAAAGATACAACCAAAAAGGAGAACTATTAGACCCATCTGCATTAATGAACACAGATGCACAAAAATTACTCAACAAATATATTGACAAGCCACACTAGCAGAACCCACATCAAAAAGCATCATCCTCCAGGAGATACAGGGATGTAATCAACTATGAAAAGTCAATAAAAAAAAAAATACAATAAAAAAAAAGAATAAAAAAAAAAAAAAAAAAGACAAGAAAATCATCTTCAATTGACACAGAAAAAGCCTGCAACAAAATCCAGCATTCACTTCATGCTTAAAATTCCTAGAGGAGGAAATTGTTTTGGAGGGATCATTTTTCCATCACATGTAATCAAAGCCAATTTACAGGGGAAAACCCACAGACCAACATTCACCATCGGCCCTTAAATGGAAAGAAGAGACAGAAGGATTCCCCTTAAAGGATAATTGAAACACTTGGCAAGGCTGGTCAACCTGTCACACACTCCCTCTTCAAATATAGTGCTTTAAACAACAATTGCTAAGTGCAATAAGGGCCAAAAGAAAAAGGAATAGTTTAGCTGGGGGCTAGGAGAGATGGCACCTATACCGGTAAGAAGCGAACTGACCGATTCTTACAGAGGACCCGTGAGTGAAATCGCACCAGCACCCACATGTGAGCGCCAAGAACCGGCTGAACTCCCGAATCTATTCCAGAGGAGAAAACTTCCAGTTCCAGAGAATCCGGACACATCCTCTTCTGACCCCTCTGCGGATTGCACAACATGGGTGGCACAGTACTTGCATGGCAAGACAGTACAATTCATTACACATACAGTAAAATAAATAAATTCCGGCGCGGTGGTTGTGGCACACGCCTTTTTTTTAAAAAAAAAAAAAAAACAAAGCGAATAAAAGGAAGTTACTAATTTGAAAGAAAAGAGGAAGTCAAGCTATCCCTTTTTTTGCTGATGATATGAATTGATTTATCTATGGATGGATGCTAAAAAACTCCACCCAGAACAAACGTTAAACCTAGAAATGATTAAGGTTTCGGTATAATGGCAGGGATACAAAAATTACCATAGACAAAAATGCAGTTAGACTTTCTATGTAACCCAACAAACAAGCAACTAAGAAGGAATAAGTAAAGGAGACCTTTTCCCATCCACAATAGCCTCAAAAAACAATTAAGATAACCTAGGAACAAAAACCTAACCAAAGACACCAAAGATCTCAGTTCAAACAAAAACAAACATAAACAAAAAACAAAAAAAAAAAAAAAAAAAAAAAAAAAAAAAAAAAAAAGAAGATGGAAAGACCTCCCATGCTCATGAGTTGGAAAAATTAATAAGGTAAAAATGTCCATTCTACCCAAGCACTAATATCACAGATTCAATGTCTAATGCAATCCCAATCAAAATCCCCAAGAGCTGCTTCACAGGTTTGGAAAAAAAAATCCTCAATTTCATTTGGAAAAACAAAAGACCCCGAATAGCCAGAGCAACCCTGAGCGAAAAGAGCAATACAGGGGGGATCTCTATACCAGATTTAAAACTATATTACAGGGCTATAGTCATAAAAACAGCTTGGTATTGGCACAAAAAACAGACCGGCTGACCAAGGGAATAAAAATGAAGATCCAAACCTGAGCACATACAACTTCAGCCACCTCATATTTGATAAAAGGCCCAAGAAGACACAATGGAGGAAAGACAGCATCTTTAGCAAGTGGTGTTGGCAAAACTGGATCATCACTTGTAGAAGAATAAAGTTAAACCCTACCTCTTGCCTTGTACAAAAGTCAACTCCAGATGGATCAAAGACCTCAAAGTGAAACCCAAAACTCTGAAGGTGCTAGAAGAAAAAGTTGGCAGCAGCCTACAAGACATAGGTGAGGAAAAGAGTTCCTAAATCAGACAGCAGCTACGCACTCAGGAGGTAGATGCAGGCCAATCTCTGTGAGTTCAAGACTGGCCTGGTCTACAGAGTGAGCTCCAGGCCAGCTGGGACTAAAAAGGGAGACCCTGACTAAAAAAAAAAATACCAAAACCAACCAAACAAACAAACAAACAAAAAAAAACCTGTTTCATTATGGCTGGGCATGATGGCACACACCTTTAATCCCAGCACTTGGGAGGCAGGGGCAGGGAGATCTCTGTGAATTCAAGGCTAGCTTGGTCTATATAGTGAGTTCCAGGACAGCTAGGGCTACAGGGAGACCCTGCCTCAAATAAACAAACAAGCAAACCCCCCAAAACCCTGTTTCATTTCAGTCAGGGTCATATGGCAACAGTCGCACGAGTGCTTCAGGTCTCTCACTTGTGTAGCCTCCCTTTGCTCCAGCACTCAGGTACCCCACTCCCTTGAGTACCTCTTCTGATCTTCAGGTTTCAGAGGATGAGGGTGTCCCTCATCTCTTTTTTGGAGACTCGCTGTCCCACATGGTGGCCTGCTGGCTGTGGCAGCTGTAGTACAATCAGATCTTCCCATCCACAGTTTATTGCTCCAGAGTCTGTGGTTTTTACCTTTCATTTCTTAGGATGTAAGGGATTATCTTAGTTTCCTTTCATTCCTGCTTTCCCCCTAGTTGGATATTTCCCCAACTTGTGTTGCCAAAATGCGTGGCTGGGTGCAAGGAGTGGACACTGCATACATTTCCTATCTGAGCTCTAACCCTGGGCTATAAGCTGGTTAGGTTCTTGCTCTGTCTTCCAAGTATCCTCGGACGGAAATGCAGGACTCTCTTCCAGCCTAAGCTGAGGATGCAGTACCTCTCTGCCATTCAGGTCTGTAGTATTCCTAAATGAGCACACTAGGGAACCTACTCCTCAGCATGGACTGCCATGAGCAGGGGTGTGGGAGTCACTTCCGATAAACCAGAGCTCTTACCCAGAAGCCTCAGGGCTCATGTGCATGTCCACTTGTGCCTAGCTGCATTGTTGAAGAGAAGAAAGGATTCCAGGAAGAAAAGCCGGGACACTGGTGCCACTGAAAATTCCTAGTATAATTGGGACCACAGAGTAGAATTCTCTATTCCAGTTCAGCCTGTAAGAGACCCCCATGGGGGGCTGGAGAGATAGCCTAGCGGTTAAGAGCACCGACGCTCTTGCAGAGGACCCGGGTTCGATCCCCAGCACCCACATGGCGGCTAAGAACCGTCTGTAACTCCAATTCCAGGAGAACTCCAGTTCCAGGGGAATCCGAGACCCTCTTCTGACCTCCGCGGCATTGCACGACACGGGTGCACAGATCTGCATGCAGACAGTACATTCATACACATAAATAAATAAAAAAAAAAAAAAAAAAAAAAAAAGCGACCCCATGGGCCGGGTGGTGGCGCTACGGCCTTTAATCCTAGCCACTCGGGATGCAGGCTAGACAGATCTTGTGAGTTCAAGGGCCAGCCTGGTTACAGAGTGGATATCCCAGGACAGCTGGCGGCGGTACAGGGAGACCCTGTCTCGAACAGACCCAAAAAAAGAAAAAAAAAAAACAAAAAAGACCCCATGGAGGGTGCTGCAGTGTATCTCAGTGGTAGCATCTGTGCTTAGTGGAAGTGTATAGATGCCCTGTAAAAATATAAAAATGATGAGAGAGTGAGAGAGAGACAGAGAGATCCCATAGAGACTTCTTACTTTCTCCTTAAAATGCTCATTCTTGGAATTCCAAAGCCTGGATTTAAAAAGAAAGAGATGCCTTTTGGAAATGTCAGTTGTATTTCCTGTGCAGCCAGAACATCATCAGAGTTTTACAACTGAGCTATCTCCTGGCTATAAGCTGCTGGGCAGTGTGTGACCCCTCTGCCCACTGTACAGAGACCTGTTCTTGTGTCACAAGGCATGTTTGGGAAAGAGGCCAAGGTTCATGGACAAAATTCCCTACCAGTAGATACAGCTCCAATGTGGGTAGTACAACTTGTAGGAGTCAGTCTTCTCTCCTTCCATTTTGGAGTTCCTAGGGAACTCAGGTTGTGAGGCTTGGTAGCAAGTGCTTTTACTTGATAGCAAGTGCTTTTACTTGCTGAGCCATCTTGCTGGCCCAAGATTTATTTTCAAAACATATCTATTAACGCTGAAAAAATCTATAATTGAAATATTTAGGTCACTATATATAAATTATTGATTGATATTATATATTATATTATTTTAAAATATATATATATTTTCTATAATATATATATTAATTTTATAAAAAAAAAATATATACATTTTTTTTTTTTTTTTTGGTTTTTTAAGACAGGGGTCTCCCTTGTAAGTCCCTCCAGCGCTTCCTGGCACATCTGTGTAGACCCAGGCTGGCCTTGAATCTCACTAGAGATCCACCTGCCTTTGCCTCCCAAGTTCAGATTAAAGGCGTGTGCCACACAACCGCACGGCGAATAAATATTAATTTATTAAAAAAATCCACTTTTTTCTCACCAAATGTGCTGGTAAGTTTTGACAGCCAACTTGAAACAAACTAGATCACCTGGGAAGAGGGTCTTGCAAGGGATTACGTAGATCAGGTTGGCCTAGGGCCACATCTATGGGGATATTTTATTTATTAATCGGATTGCGAGGGGACCCAGCCTACTGTGGAGTGGCCACTATTCCCTAGGCCGGGGCTCGCTGTGCCAATCATGAAGAAGAGAAAGCCAGCTAGAATAAAAAGCAGGGATGCATTTATCTGTCTTTGCTCATGACTCCTGGATGCAATGTGACTAGCTACTTGAGTTCCTGCTTTTGATTTTCCTCAAATGATGGACTGTGCAACTTGGGAATTATAAGACAAACGTTTCCCCTATTCATAAAATCTTTTATATTTTTTTATTTTTTTTTTTGTCTTGTTTCGGACAGGGTCCTCCTCTGTAGCCCCCAGCGTCCTGGAACTCACATTCTGTGACAGGCAGGCCTGGCCTTGAACTCACAAAGATCCGCCCTGCCTTCTGCCTCCCAAGTGCTAGAGGAATTAAAGGCATTGTGCACTACGCCCGGCTCTTTTTTATATTTTATATATTTTATGTATGGGTTTATATCGCTTGTCCATTGTGGATAGTTTGAAATGCCCCATGGAGGTCAGAAGGGGCATCCGATCCCCTTGGAACGGAACGAGAGTCTATGTTCGGTTTATAGCCACCACCGTGGACTGGGATCCAAACCCAGTTCCGCTTGCAAGACAAGCAGTGCTGTTAATGACTGGGGTACATCTCTCCAGCCCTGCTAGAGTTGTTTTTTTCTCAGGTATTTGTCATAGACAGAAGGAAAGTTAGAATACCATGCTGTATTGAAAATTCAGTGTGTGCTTCATACTTCAGACATTCGATGAGTGCAACTCACTACATTCGAAGGTCACAAAATCTACCCTGGAAAGGGGCAGGACAGTAGCAGTGAGGGGCCTATAAGTGCAGCCTGATATGACAGGACAAGAGGGTTCCTGGTGGCCTTTCCCTGTAGGACTTCTGGGTCCTAAGGCTTGTGAGACCAGGGCAGGTAGCCCAGAATCTGTAGTATGAGGGGAGAGGGCCCATGGTTAGGGCCCACTCCCAGGATCTTAGCTTCTGTTATTCAGGGGAAGCTTGTCAGCACATTTACCACTTGTAAGTAGTCACAGGAACTTCAGGTTTTCCGCAGGTGACTTATCTCACTTTGACCAGATTTCTTCACCTTCCTGTAGGGGTGTGCTGAGGCAAGAGGAAAAGACTGCAATTTCAGGAAAGTCTTGGCCAATGGGAGCACTGCAACTCCCACAGCCCAACAGGGTGTGTTGTAGTCCAGACCCTTTCTATTGATAGAATGATGAGGGATGGGGCAGAGGGAAAGGTGGATTGCATAAGTAAGCCCATCCTGTGCTGCAAGGGTGCTGCCATGTGCCTCTACGAGAAATGTAAAGAAATACTGTTTTCCTTCGGAGGGTTAAATAAGACAAAACTTCACTCAAAATATTGTAAAAAACCCCCTGGCAGAAAGTCAACATCCTTGCAGGCTAGGCATTTTGTAAACAAAAATATGTGCTTAAAGTTGTACTCAGTGCTGAAAATTGCATTCTGTTTATCCAATTATGTCACTTTTTTGTAATTTTAATTTTTTTGGTTATCTGAGAATGGGTCTCCCTTTTATTCCCCAGCTGGCCTGGAGTTCACTCTAAGACCAGGCTGGCCTTTGAAACTCACAGAGATCCACTCCTCTGCCTCCCAAAGTGCTTCAGGATTAAAGGCGTCTGCACCACCACGCCCGGCCTGTTATGTCTCTTTTAAATAGCTGGCTGCGTAAAACTGGAGTGAGCTGACCCACTTTAGAGTGAGGCTCAGGCCAGTGCGCCATCTGCTGGGTGTGCTTGCCTGTTTTAGCTACTCGCCTTTCTGTAAAAGTAAACCTTTTTTTCTGGCCAAAATACTTTGGATTGCGTGGTTATTTTCTTGAGACCCCAGATACATTGCTAATAGCTTGGCACCCAATGTAGGGCCCTCTTTCTATGAGTAGGGGTCTTGAGGATTGATTCCCATCTTGGAAGGTGCACCTGTTGCTTTGTTGTGGTAGTCCTGCATGTGGAGACATTCCCTGGGTCCAGAACTAATGGAAATCCCATCTTGGAAGGTGCACCTGTTGCTTTGTTGTGGTAGTCCTGCATGTGGAGACATTCCCTGGGTCCAGAACTAATGGAAATCCAAAATCAAAAGTAAGATAGGAAGTTTGGAGATAGAGCTCACAGCAAATATCCAGCAAACAGGTAACCTCATGCCCAACCAGGTAGAATAGAATATGGGCTGAAATGTCAGTCAAGAGTATGGAAAATTCAGTTGTAAGGGATGGAACTAACCAATGGGTACCTCCTAGCCACCAATTGGGGTGGGAGTGTAGTGACACAAAAGGATTTAGGATTTGGCCCCCTGGGAGTGAGTCACACTGGATCTTATAAATTAAGCCATTTTTGGAATATAAGCTTCTCTCGTATTTTGGACATCTTACCTGCATCCATGTTGCTGTGCTTTCCGCAGACATGTTTTCTACATGGCTCACCCTTGGATGACCCCACAAAACAAAACAAAAAAAATAAAATAAAAGGGGGATATGTAGGTACCAAGTGGCCACCTTTGTGGCCTCCATTGTACTAAATTACCTGCTTATCTGTTTACACCAAAAACCTGGCCTCTAGTGGGATTGCTTAGTGCATTAACCAAAACCTGTGAGACAGCCCCCTGGGATTAAAACGACCTCACACAAGAACTGTGATATTTACAGAATATGAGGCAGAGGGGTTTGAAAGCAGGCCCTGAGATATGACATCACTCTGGAATATAAAAACAAAGTTCTGTGGATGAATAAATGAATTCTTTTCACCATCAGACAGGAATCTACAGTCTTTATTTTCATGCATGTATTTAGCCTATCAGCCTTAAGTGGTGTTTGCTAGCAAAATTTTGGCTGGGGAAAATACATTGATGCACAGCCTGGGAAGTCACAGTGAGTGTCATGCCATCAGCACTGATATCTGGTGTGTGGTGAGTCTGTGCCAGAGAATTCAGACTGAAGGGTGCTGATCAAGCATCAGTCCAGGGGTCCAGCAGTGCCAATAGGGCACTGCCTAGTGTAGATGTCAGGTGCTAGAGGGTTAGAAAAAGATCAGATTGCTAACCTGGTAAACTAGCACGGGTTGGACAGAGATTAATCAGGTCACTAAGCTGTGGAGTGGATTGTGAATGGGTGTAGGCTGGAATTCCTGTCTGGAGAGCTACTGACTCCCAGGCAGATAGGATAGCATGGTCAGACAGGAAATGTTCTGGCTTCCCAGACTAATGACCTGAAGGGA
Source organism: Rhizomys pruinosus (assembly GCA_009823505.1). Classification (NCBI taxonomy): domain Eukaryota; kingdom Metazoa; phylum Chordata; class Mammalia; order Rodentia; family Spalacidae; genus Rhizomys; species Rhizomys pruinosus. Next base: position 976,279 of record VZQC01002583.1, on the reverse strand, counting down.
CCAGTAGTACCTCTCAGGTTGGGCTGTGAAAGTGGCCATTTGGCACCTGCGTTGAGGTGCCATCTTACCCAGGGAGGAAGCTGATGGCAGTGGCCTCCCTTAACAGGACTGAGTTATATCTCTTAGAAGGACTGTGTAACCACATCTGGAGATAAAAAATTGTTTATAAAGTTTGTTTGTCTAATTTGTGTACCGTAGTATTTACTCGCCCGTCTCCGTCACAAGCTTGGCAAGAGTGTGAGAGTGTACACAAATATTCTCTATATTTTCAATTTTTGTCTAGTTTTTACCATATAGATATACCTTCTTCTATGCGCCCTCACAAGTTACTAGTCGAGTGCGAGTCCACAAAACGTCGAGCATATAGAGACCATATAAAATTTTTTTTATTTTTTAGATGGTCTCTATTTCATCCACTGAGGCAGATGTGAGTTGTCAGCCTCCTATTGTAGTACAACTCACTGGGAGAGTTGATGACTTTACTGTCATGCAGTACAGACACTGTGTGTGGTTCCCATACTAGCTCTCCAGGGCTTTGTTGCTTAATGTCTGATTCTAAGCCCAGTGGACATGATAAGTTAAACGCCCATGTCGTGCTAATGCCACGGAGGTCAGAGAAGNGGTGGGGTAACAGCACGGATGCCACCTCCATCTCTAGAAACAAAGGCAGGGCTAAGGGCCCTGGAGGCTGGTACCATCTTTGGCAGAGGGTTGCCCTTGGAGTGCTAATGTTCTTGTAGTCCTGAGCTGCTCTGACCTGGGAACAGAGAGGCAGGAAGGCAACAGAGACAGGACCACTGCTGATGGGCGGGGGCCAAGTTCTTAAGAATCTGTCTTGGGCTGGAGAGATGGCCTAGTGGTTAAGAGCACCGACTGCTCTTGCAGAGGACCAGGGTTCAATCCCCAGCACCCACATAGCGGCTGTTCCAGGGGAACAGTTCCAGGGGAATCCGACACCCTCTTCTGACCTCCGTGGCATTGCACTACACGGGTGCACAAACCTACATGCAGAAAGTACATTCATACACATACAAGAATAAATAAAAGTAAAAAAAATATTAAAAAAACTTTAAATGAAAACCTGTTTTTTTTAAAAGAATCTGTCCTATGAGGCTGAGGCTAGATGTGGCCAAAAGAACATGATGTACGCCATGGGGTGGGACTCTGCAACTTCCGATGCTGTTTGCTTACTTTTAATCTGTGGAAAGATGGAGCTAAGTAGTATTCCTCTTCTTCCCTGTGTTGAAACCTGGTTCATTTTCCAAGCTCGAAGAAGGTTCCTTCTGGCAGGCGTGAGGAATGAGAGCTTGGGAAGAGGTGATTGGGAGCTTTCCCAGTTTTAAGGGTCAAAGCTAGATTCTCCTCTCTCTTAAAAATATTAATAGTTGCATATTTAACTTACTTTTTTAATTAAAATTTTTTTGTGAGCATCATACATGATGTTTGTACCATTTCCATCCTTCCCAGTCCTCATTCAACTTCTCTGTGGCCCTCCATTTCCTGTCTACTTCCTTTATTTTCGTTATATATACATTTTTTTTTTTTTTTGGTCTTTTTTAAGACAGGGTCTCCCTGTAGCTCCCTCCAGCTGTCCTGGAACTCACTCTGTAGACCAGGCTGGCCTTGAACTCACAGAGATCCACCTGCCTTTGCCTCCCAAGTGCTAGGATTAAAGGCGTGTGCCACCAAGCCCGGCGAAATATATACATTTTATTTAAAAAATCACTTTTTTCTCACCAAATGTGCTGGTAAGTTTTGACAGCCAACTTGAAACAAACTAGAATCACCTGGGAAGAGGGTCTTGGCAAGGGATTATCTAGATCAGGTTGGCCTAGGGCCACATCTATGGGGATTATTTTATTTATTAATCGATGGAGGGAGACCCAGCCAATTGTAGGTGGCACTATTCCCTAGGCCGGGGGTCCTGTGCAATATGAAGAAGAGAAAGCCAGCTGAGAATAAGAAAGCAGGGATGCATTTATTCTGTCTTTGCTCATGACTCTGGATGCAATGTGACTAGCTGCTTGAGTTCCTGCTTTGATTTTCCTCAAATGATGGACTGCAACTTGGAATTATAAGACAAACCTTTTCTCCCTAAGTTGCCTTTTTATATTTTATTTTTATTTTTTGTCTTTTAGAGACAGGGTCTCCCTGTAGCCCCAGCTGTCCTGGAACTCACTCTGTAGACCAGGCTGGCCTTGAACTCACAAAGATCCGCCTGCCTCTGCCTCCCAAGTGCTAGGATTAAAGGCATGTGCCACTACGCCCGGCTCTTTTTTTATATTTTTATATATTTTTATGTGTATGGGTTTATTGCTTCCATGTGGATAGGTGTGAAATGCCCATGGAGGTCAGAAGAGGGCATCAGATCCCCTGGAACGAGAGTTATAGTTGGTTATTAGCCACCACGTGGGTGCTGGGATCCAAACCCAGTTCCTCTGCAAGAGCAGCCAGTGCTTTTAATGCTGGGTCATCTCTCCAGCCCTGCTAAGTTGTTTTTTTTCTCAAGGTATTTGTCATAACAGAGAGGAAAGTAGAATACCAGGTCTTGAAAATTCAGTGTGTGCTTCATACTTCAGACATTCGATGAGTGCAACTCACTACATTCGAAGGTCACAAAATCTACCCTGGAAAGGGGCAGGACAGTAGCAGTGAGGGGCCTATAAGTGCAGCCTGATATGACAGGACAAGAGGGTTCCTGGTGGCCTTTCCCTGTAGGACTTCTGGGTCCTAAGGCTTGTGAGACCAGGGCAGGTAGCCCAGAATCTGTAGTATGAGGGGAGAGGGCCCATGGTTAGGGCCCACTCCCAGGATCTTAGCTTCTGTTATTCAGGGGAAGCTTGTCAGCACATTTACCACTTGTAAGTAGTCACAGGAACTTCAGGTTTTCCGCAGGTGACTTATCTCACTTTGACCAGATTTCTTCACCTTCCTGTAGGGGTGTGCTGAGGCAAGAGGAAAAGACTGCAATTTCAGGAAAGTCTTGGCCAATGGGAGCACTGCAACTCCCACAGCCCAACAGGGTGTGTTGTAGTCCAGACCCTTTCTATTGATAGAATGATGAGGGATGGGGCAGAGGGAAAGGTGGATTGCATAAGTAAGCCCATCCTGTGCTGCAAGGGTGCTGCCATGTGCCTCTACGAGAAATGTAAAGAAATACTGTTTTCCTTCGGAGGGTTAAATAAGACAAAACTTCACTCAAAAATATTGTAAAAAACCCCCTTGGCAGAAAGTCAAATCCTTGCAGGCTAGGCACTTTTTGTAAACAAAATATGTGCTTAAAGTTGTACTCAGTGCTGAAAATTGCATTCTGTTTATCAATTATGTCACTTTTTAATTTTAATTTTTATTTTTTGGTATTTTTGAGACAGGGTCTCCCTTTTAGTCCCAGCTGGCCTGGAGTTCACTCTATAGACCAGGCTGGCCTTGAACTCACAGAGATCCACCTGCCTCTGCCTCCCAAGTGCTAGGATTAAAGGCGTGCACCACCACGCCCGGCCTGTTATGTCTCTTTTAAATCAGCTGGCTGCGTAAAACTGGGAGGTGGAGCTCTGACCACTTAGAGTGAGGCTCAGGGCCAGTGGCGCCTCTGCTGGGTGTGCTTGCCTGTTTAGCTACTCGCCTTTCTGTAAAAGTAAACCTTTTTTTCTGGCCAAAATACTTTGGATTGCGTGGTTATTTTCTTGAGACCCCAGATACATTGCTAATAGCTTGGCACCCAATGTAGGGCCCTCTTTCTATGAGTAGGGGTCTTGAGGATTGATTCCCATCTTGGAAGGTGCACCTGTTGCTTTGTTGTGGTAGTCCTGCATGTGGAGACATTCCCTGGGTCCAGAACTAATGGAAATCCCATCTTGGAAGGTGCACCTGTTGCTTTGTTGTGGTAGTCCTGCATGTGGAGACATTCCCTGGGTCCAGAACTAATGGAAATCCAAAATCAAAAGTAAATAGGAAGTTTGGAGATAAGAGCTCACAGCAAATATCCCAGCAACCAGGTAACCTCATGCCCAAACCAAGGTAGAATAGAATATGGCTGAAATGTCAGTCAAGAGTATGGGAAAATTCAGTTAAGTTGACTAACCAATGGGACCTTCCTGGCCATGCCCAGGGGTGGGATGTAGTGACACAAAGATTTAGGATTTGGCCCTGGGATGTGAGTCACACTGGCTATATAAATTGGCCATTTTTGGAATAAAGCTCTCTCTGTATTTGGACATCTTACCATGCATCCATGTGCTGTGCTTTCCTGAGAATGTTTTCTACATGGCTCACCCTGGGATGACCCACAAAACAAAACAAAAATAAAATTAAAAGGGGGATATGTAGGTACCAAGTGGCCACCTGTGGCTACATTGTACTAAATTACCTGCTTGTCTGTTTACACCCAAACCTGGCCCTAGGTGGGATTTGCTTGCATTAACAAACCTGTGAGACAGCCCCCTGGGATCAAAAACCCCAACAAGAACTTGTGATATTTACAGAACAGGAGGCAAGGGGTCTGAAAGCAGGCCCTGAGATATGACATCACTCTGGATATAAAAACAAAGTTCTGTGGATGAATAAATGAATTCTTTTCACCATCAGACAGGAATCTCCAGTCTGTTATTTTCATGCATGTATTTAGCCTATCAGCCTTAAGTGGTGTTTGCTAGCAGAATTTGGCTGGGGAAAATCAATCCGATGCCAGCCTGTGAAGTCCAGTGAGTGCAATCAGCACGATAACTGGTGTGTGGTAAGTCTGTGCCACGGAATTAGACTGAAGAGTGCTGATCAAGTGTCAGTGGAGGGAGGGGGTCCAGCAGTGCCAATAGGGCATTGTCTGGTGTAGAGGTCAGGTGCTAGAGGGTTAGAAAAAGATCAGATTGCTAACCTGGTAAGCTAGCACGGGGTTGGACAGAGATTAATCAGGTCACTAAGCTGTGGAGTGGATTGTGAATGGGTGTAGGCTGGAATTCCTGTCTGGAGAGCTACTGACTCCCAGGCAGATAGGATAGCATGGTCAGACAGGAAGTGTTCTGCTTCCCAGACTAAGGACCTGAGAGGGACAGTAGTCACTCAGGTTGGGCTGCAAAAGCGGCTATCTGGCACCTGCATCGAGGTGCCAGCTTACCCAGGGAGGAAGCTGTTGGCAGCAGCCTCCCTTAACAGGACTGAGTTATATCTCTTAGAAGGACTGTGTAACCACATCTGGAGATAAAAATTGTTATTAAAGTTTGTTTTGCTTCTAATTTGTACTAGATTTCCAGTAACAACTTTGGGATTAAATGTACACAAATATTCTCTATATTTTTCTATTTTGTCTAGTATTACCTGTGACATTTCTTTTGCCTACAAGATATACAGGCCAATATAGAGACCATTAAAATTTTTTTTTTAATTTATTCTTGTATGTGTATGAATGTACTGTCTGCATGTAAGTTTGTGTACCCATGTCGTGCAATGCCACGGAGGTCAGAAGAGGGCATCGATTCCCCTGGAACTGGAGTTAAAGACGGTTTTTGGCCGCTATATGGGTGCTGGGGATCGAACCCAGGTCCTCTGCAAGAGCAGTTGGTGCTCTTAACTGCTAGGCCATCTCTCTAGCCCTGAGACCATTTAAATAGATCTACTGGACCTTTACACTTTGGTTCCTGTCCATAGGTATGTGTAATACAACTGCCTTTTAAACATCTATAGGTCAAAATATACAAATTTTAAAAAATGAAAATGGGGAGGGGGTTGAGTATTCCTGGGATACAAATAGAAAACTCTGTATTCCCAAACTTTTGATAAATTTTTAACTTTGAGCTGTGGGGATAGCACAGCCATTAAAGGCTGAGGCTAAGAACTGCAAAAAATAAAACAAAACAATGGGGCTGGAGAGATGGCCTAGCGGTTAAGAGCACCGACTGCTCTTGCAGAGGACCCGGGTTCGATCCCCAGCACCCACATGGCGGCCGAGAGCCGTCTGAAGCTCCAATTCCAGGAGAACTCCAGTTCCAGGGGAGTCTGACACCCTCTTCTGACCTCCACGGCGTTGCACGTCATGGGTGCACAGACTTGCATGCAGACAATACATACACATACGGAAATAAATAAAATAAAAAACAAAACAAAACAAAACAAAACACCTTTTTACTTCTATTTTTATAGAAAAAGAAAACAAATTATGATGGTAATGGAATTGTTCCTTAACTACAAAACAGCCAATTGCTATGGTAAAAATTTCTCATGGGGCATATACTCTTTAATTAAATAATGGGCATAAGCCGGGTGTGGTGGCGCACGCCTTTAATCCTAGCACTTGGGAGGCAGAGGCAGGCGGATCTTTGTGAGTTCAAGGCCAGCCTGGTCTACAGAGTGAGTTCCAGGCCAGCTGGAGCTACAGGGAGACCCTATCTCAAAAAGACCAAAAAATAAATAAATAAATAAATAAATAAATAAATAAATAAATAATGGGCATAAAATCTGTAAAAGAAAATTTTATTCAGAGCTAGACATTATTGTAAAATCTTTAAAGTCTTTATAGCTAAGCAAAACAGTTAATAGAAGAAAGCTTTGGTACCAGAAATGGGTCATTCTGCCAAAGAGTGTTGGCTGGGGGCTAGTGGCCTACAAATTGGGGAACACACACAAATGGGCATTAAGACCCTGCTGTCAAAGACCTGTTTTGAGAACAGAAAGGACATAGAGACTGTAAGGTTATGGCGCGCTCCCCTTGGAATGAAAGGCCACGAGGTCTAAGTTCTTCAGAGCAAAGTTTAATTCAGGGTAGCCGGGGCTAGGCTCAGGGGAGAGAGAGAGCCAAGCACAGAATGGCATCTGGCTTGGGAATTTAAGGGATAAGGTGGGAGTGGGATTCAGTGAGAGTGGGATGGGCTGGAATCTGGAATCTGGCTTCCAGAAGGGAGGTGGAAGATTCCTGAGTAATCGGTGGTGGCCTGCTTTAGCATAGCCAAAGGCTATGCCTGGTAGAGCTGGTTCTTGGGCAACATGGATCTTAGGTGTCTCTGCATTCCAATGGGCTTCTGGAGCTCACAACCTGACAGAGACCATGCTTGCAAGTGGTCAGTGGGTCTTTGAAATGCCAGAGAGCATTACCAAAGGCCACTGAAAAGAAAAAATATTGGTTTCATTGAGTCAAGCAAGACTCATTACTACATACAATTTCAGCCATCTCATATTTGACAAGGGGGGCAAGAAGATACAATGGAGAAAAGACAACATCTTCAGCAAGTGGTGTTGGCAAAACTGGATCACCACTTGTAGAATAAAATTAAACCCCTACCTCTCGCCCTGTACAAAAGTCAACTCCAGATGGATCAAAGACCTCAACGTGAAACCCCAAACTCTGAAGGTGAGAGAAGAAAAAGTTGGCAGCAGACTACAAGACATAGGCAAAGACTTCCTTTTTTTTTTTTCTTTTTTGGTCTTTTTGAGACAGGGTCTCCCTGTAGCCCCAGCTGTCCTGGAACTCACTCTGTAAACCAGGCTGGCCTTGAACTCACAAAGATCCACCTGCCTCTGCTTCCCAAGTGCTAGGATTAAAGGCGTGCACCACCACGCCCGGCTTTCTTACTTTTTTTTAGGAAAAGACTTCCTAAATCAGACAGCAGCTGCGCAAGAATTAAGGTCGACAATTGACAAATGGGACCTCATTAAACTCAAAAGCTTCTGCATATCAAAAAAAACAATCAAGGAAGTGAAGAGAAATCCCACAGAGTGGGAGGAAACTTCACCGCAGAAACATCTGACAAAGCACTGATTTCCAGAATATATAAACTACTCAAAAAACAAAGAAGAAAACAAACGACCCACTCAATAGATGGAGCAAAGAGCTGAACAGAGACTTCACAAGTGAGGAATTAGAGATGGCTGAGAAACACCTTAAGAATTGTTCAGCATCACTAATCATTAAGGAAATGCAAATCAAAACCACTTTAAGATATCATCTTGATCCAATAAGACTGGCTAGGATCAAGAAAACAAATGATACCAAGTGCTGGAGAGGTTGTGGGGAAAGGGGAACACTCATCCACTGCTGGTGGGAATGTAAACTTGTACAGCCACTATGGAAAGCAGTGTGGAGAACCCTTGGAAGACTTGGAATGAACTTGCCACCCGACCCAGCCATACCACTCCTGGGCATGTACCCTCAAGACTCACCCCACCACAGAGATACATGCACGGCCATGTTTATTTCAGCTCTCTTCACAATAGCAAAGAGCTGGAACCAACCCAAATGCCCCTCAACTGCTGAGTGGATAGAGAAAATGTAGTACAACTACACAATGGAGTTCTATGCAGCAGTAAAGAAAGATGACATCATGAGCTTTTCAGGAAAATGGCTGTAGCTAGAGGACATCATGCTGAGTGAAGTAGCACAGTCCCAGAGAAACAAACGACTAATGGTATCCCTCATCTGTGGATGCTAGTGCCAATTACCCAGTTGTATTTCCTGTGCACAGCCCCTTGAGCTTTTGTCCAAGCAGTTGGGAGGGATACATATTGGAAACAACAACAACAACAACAACAACAACAACAACAACAGAAAGGACTGCATCAAAGAACTGACTGAAACAGTGAACTTCTACTCAAAACAGTCAACTTCCAAATGAAGAATATTGAGAAAGACTGAGAAAGAGATGAAAAGCATGTTTGGCAGAATGCATGAGCTCTGGTGGGGTTTGGGGATAGGGTGGGGGACACGGGTCTAGATTTGATTAAAATATAAATAAATAAATAAAAGACTCATTACTAATCCACACCTGCCTGGAAGACATTGTACAGCTAGTGGCCACCAAAGTTATCCCAAACCTAAGTGGCTATTAGCCTGCTCCTAACTATGGGAATAACATATGGCTGGTATTAAACCTCTAGTAATTAAAAACAGTATAAAATAGGCTTAGTACCTAGACTAATATGCCATCTAAATATTTGTATCTGTGCCCACAGAGTAACTTGTCATGAAAATCAATGCGATTTAAATGATTTTACTATCTCATTGTTTGTGCTTGTTAGTAGAACTAAAAAAGGAATTCCTAAGTAAACTGCCAACCCATGGAGGGAAACAGCCTGGATAGACCAGAGTTCAGAGTGACACCTCAAAGGAAAATAGACTGTTTTGCTTCTCATTCACTTCTGTCCCTTGCCCTGAGGCCCAGGGATCAGACATGGCAGAGGGGGGTGGAATAGAATGTAAGGGCTGAGGAGATAGGGGTAATTCCTGGGATTTTGAAAAATATGGACTGGACTCTTATTTGATCAACACACTTGTGTGTACAAGCTTCTCCAATTGGACTATGGGTGTCAGGTTGTGAGATCCAGAAGCCCATTGAAATGCAGAGACACCTAAAACCGGTGGTGCCCAGGATCCTGCTCTACCAGGCCAGTCTTTGGCTATGCTAAAACGGGCCATCACCGATTATTCAGGAATCTTCAGCCTTTTTGAAAGCCAGACTTCAGACTCCTGCAGAGTGTGCTACCCACCCCCACTCTCACTGAATCCCACTCTCACCTTCTCCCTTAAATTCCCAAGCCAGACGCCATTCTGTGCTTGGCTCTACCTCTCCCCTGAGCCTAGCCCCAGATACCCTGAATTAAACTTTGCTCCGAAGAGTTTAGACCTCAGACCTCGTGGCCTTTCATTCTCGGGGGAGCGTGCCATAACCTTACAATGGGGACCTTGGGTTCAAAATTTGGGCATAGATACTTGCTAATTGGTTTTGCATGAATGTTACATTCATTGCTTATACTTGACAACTGGTTCACTTCATGGTTGGGTTGTTTTGGGGGGTATTAATTAGCCTTAGTGTAAAAATAAAAAATCTCAGCTCTGACCTGCTTCCCCACCCCTACCTCCTGGCACTCAGACAGGCTTGAACAGCTGGCTGTTCAAAGCTCAGGACCCTTTGTGTTGTTAGCCTCTCCCATGGGCTTACCTGCTTCTCAGAAAAAATAAAATTTAAAGGGTGAGATGTGGGAAAATGCAGTGTTAACTAACCAATGGGACCTCCCTGGCCATGCCCAAGGGGTGGGATGTAGTGACACAAAGATTTAGGATTTGGTCCTGGGATGTGAGTCACACTGGCTATATAAGCCGGCAATTTTTGGAATAAAGCTCTCTCTGTATTTGAACACCTTACCATGCATCCATGAGCTGTGCTTTCCTGAGCATGTTTTCTATATGGCTCACCTTGGAAATAAATGGGACGACGCACACAAGAGATTACTCCAAAAATGGGAAACAAAAGGTCAAGGAAGAATGGAAGAAACCTACAGTGCAGAGGCCGAATAACTCCAGGGATAACATAGAAATGGAGAAATTGGGGATTCATCTCCAAGTGTTCATTAGGGTAAATGTTGAAGTTCTGGAGAGATAACTCCTGAATCAAAGGAAAAAAAAACATGAAGTATTAAATATTTGATGATTGGGACATCTCAGATGTTGTGTGAGCATGTTTGAGATGAACAATCAAAAGGGAATGAGTGGGGCTGGAGAGATGGCCTAGCGGTTAAGAGCGCCGACCGCTCTTACAGAGGACCCGGGTTCGATCCCCAGCACCCACATGGTGGCCGAGAACCGTCTGAAACTCCAATTCCAGGAGAACTCCAGTTCCAGGGGAATCCGACACCCTCTTCTGACCTCCGCGGCATTGCACGACACGGGTGCACAAACTTGCATGCAGACAGTACATTGATACACATACAGAAATAAATAAATGCTGGGCGTGGTGGCGCACGCCTTTAATCCTAGCACTTGGGAGGCAGAGGCACG
>VZQC01002583.1:843794-965363 GCA_009823505.1 Rhizomys pruinosus | reverse complement strand
AAAAAAAAAAAAAAAAAAAAAAAAAAAAAAAAAAGGGAATGAGTGCGGATTCCCAATCCACAGTTCCAGACTCCTGAGAGGGACCTAGCCAGAGAAGGAAAAAGCAATTCAGGTAGAGTGCAAAAAACCTTCTTGTGGAACCTAAGGGGCTGATCTGGAGGACGTCTTCATACAGCATAAGGCAGTCTGCATGAGCCCTGGTCAGGGGTTTGTACTGCCACCAGTAGCCACTAGTGGCCTCTGTGAAACCCTTTCCAAGGGTTTTCACGCTAGGAAGTTTGGGGGGATGTTGAGCCTCTCATCAAGACATCACAGACCCAAGATAGGAACAGGAAACAAGGCTTCCTCTGGGTAAGGGTGAGCATAAAATATTTGAGGCAGGTAAGAATAAAATTCCTCCAGATAGCTCTCTGGGGGCCATGTGCCAGTACTGGGGAGATAATCCCTGAGCAAAAGAGACAAATAAACAACACATGAAAACTGGGTGTGTCAGATTCTCATAGAATATATTCATGATAAAATCCCTGTGAGTCAGGAGGAGATAGATTATATCTTTGCTGGTAAAAGGCACCTGTGACTGTCTTTCTCTGAATCACCATCACCAAGTTAAACAAGAGGAGAAAAGCCCCCCTTCTAAATGGGATCACCTTGACCTTCTCTCTCCTGCTCTGGTGCCAGGAACCCCAGTCCTTGAACTGCCAGCTCAGGTCCAGCTCCAGCTCCAGCTCCAGCTCCAGCTCCAGCTCCATGTCCAACCCTGGGTCTTCTTTATCCCTCAGTTCTCAGACTAAGAAAGAAACTTGAGGGGCTAGAGAGATGGCTCAGGAGTTAAGAGCACTGACTGCTCTTGCAGAGGACCTGGGTTCAATTCCCAGCACCCACACGGCAGCTAACTGTCCAAACTCCAGTTCCAGGGGATCCAACACCACCTTCTGACCTCTGTGAGCATTGGGCAACATAGGTACACCTACCTACATGCAAGCAATATACTTGTACACATAAAATTAAAAAAAAAAGAGACGAGCAATGTCAGAAGCATATCTGAAATCTTCAATTCTCAACAAAGGAACCCTTCAGCTGATGTTCTGAATCAGGAAAAGTTAGGATGCGTTCATTCCTGGAACTCAGTCTGTAGACCAGGCTGGCCTTGAACTCACAGAGATTCGCCTGCCTCTGCCTCCTGAGTGCTAGGATTAAAGGAGTGTGCCACCATGCCCGGCTTAACAAAGTCTTTTTTAGTCAAAAAGTTAATGGAAACAAATCCTCATTTAAAAATTGTTTTAAACTGCAGGAATTCAAATCCCTTCAGGGTTAGCACTTCCTGAAATCAAAATATGTGTTCAAGGTTGCATTTCATTCTGCTTATCAACTTGTATTCCTTTAAATCAGTCAATCATGTAAGAGTATGAGACTGAGCTCTGAACACTCAGAGTGAAGCATAGACCCTTTTACTTTAGTAATAAAGACCCAGAGGGACTTCTGCTGAGTGTGCTTGCCTGCTTGATTTGGCACGACTATACACCCTTCTGCAGAAGTAAAACTTTTGCCTGGCCAAAATACTTTGGATTGCATGGGTCATTCTCTTGGGACCCAGACCCATTTTTCATACTGGGAACAAATAATCCAGTCTGCCATGCCAGACCCTCTTTAGCCGGTGAGCAGTCCAGGCCCTGGGCTGGAAGACCCCATACAGACTGTTGAGTCTATGGCAATAGGGGTGAGAGCTGCAGTTCTTCCCAACCTGCACCTGCAGCAGATCAGCCAGAAAAAGGGGCAAGGATTTCAGTAGAGGAGGCTCCCACAGTGATGGTTGGCTTTGGGTGCCCTGGGGGTGGGAGCATGGAGGGCTATGGTGAGCTAAGGCAATGAGTAGCTGCAGCTGTTACCTGTGCTGGGAAGACTCCCAAGCCTGGGAAAGCTCCCTTTCTAAGCAGGAAGATGGAAGGCCTGGGCCATGTCCTGACTGGGGTTCCTGGACAGGAGGTTCCCATGATCCTCCCCCTTGTGGAACCCTAGCCCAGTGTAATTACCACTCAGTAATCTGTTTCCACATCCCATTTCCCAGATAATTCAATGTTTTACAAACAATAGGAAGCAGAAATTTCTGAGAAAGAAGAACTTTGAAGAGGCCACTGAGCGGGGGCCAAATCAAGGTAGCCCATCCCCCAGCATCCGGACCTTACTCCATAAGCGGTTATAAATCAGCACCCAGAACACCATTTCCCATACCTCCTTCCTCAAAACCACAGCCTCCCTTAAGCCCAAAACATGGTTAAGGAGGAGTCCACCTCAGCTCCTGTGATGTCCACAGTGGTTCAGATCCATAATGAAACTATCCTCCCGGACTATATCACCTGGTCTACATTTAACACATTGTTCATGAACTTCTGTTGCCTGGGTTTCATTGCCTACGTCTACTCTGTGAAGGTGAGTGTGGTGGAGGTGGGAGAATAATGCTCCAAGAAGGTGTATATGAGACTAAGGCTCCACTTGCTCAGATGGCACTGGGGACATGTGCAGCTTTGTGTTTATACATGTATGACACTGTGTATATACCTGTGTGCTTGTGTGTGCAGACTGTAGGCGGGATATGTGTGCATCTTAGAGACTCTCCTAGGTAGACACAAGGTGAGGCTGCCTTGGGATCCTGGGGTCAGACTGTCTCTACCCCAACCTAAAGGAATTCTCCCTATTGCTCATAAATGTCCCTTCACCCTGAAAACTGGGGTCCCAGGCTGTTTAAGTGTCCAGGGGACTTGTGGGGAATAATATCCTACTGTGGAGTGTGCCTGTAGTCCTGGGACCTGCAGATAGTCTGACTATCCACAAAGGGTCCTGTGATCTGAGGGAGGAGGCTGCAGTGGGCAGGAAGAACAATGGGGGAACTGAGTCAGGACATCTGGCTCTCTGCTGACTAGTTTCTGGGCCACTGATAATCTAATCTCCTCCAGTCTAGGGACAGGAAGATGGTGGGCGATATGATGGGGTCCCAGACATTTGCTTCCACAGCCAAGACCCTGAACATAGCAGCCATGATTATCTCCATCATTGGGTTCACCATACTCATCGTGGTACGCATCCTGTATCCTTATTAGATGCTGAGAGTGGGACTCCATGGAAATGTGCGTTCTTAGAAATCAAAGTCAATGGGTCAATTCTCGGTGCAAGTGCATAAAATTTTCTAGAGGAAAGCCTGCATATCCTCCACTCTTCACAACTGCCCCTCATCCTGGACTGATGCCCTGATTGGATCCACCGTGCTTCACACATCTGTTCAGTCGATTCAATAAATTGCATGTGGTAGCAACTGTGTTGTGACCTGTGTCTCCTGACTGGTTCTGCGCTGAGCTTATTCAGAGTTTCACTGGGTATTCTCCCTGTCTAAGGGAGTAGCTGGGTGGGTTACGGGACACCCTCAGCTAGGCAGGGTTATGGCCTCTTGCTACAGACAGCAACTGACTAGCACCCTGGATACGGTTTTTTATTTAGCCGATATAAGCAGGTGGTGTAAACTAAGCATGGCACACCTTTGACTCCATGTCCCCAGGGCACCCAGAAAGTGTTCAGACCATGATCCAGAGAGTCCTTGGATCAGACCAACGTCCCTGCCTCCTGGGTTCTGTGATGGCCTGCAGCTTGGCCTCTGGGTGCCTCTGTGAGATCCCGACAACCCTTGGCTTACCCCTAACCGCCCTTCTCCCGCAGGAGCACTAGAGGTTTTTTTCAGGTCTGGAGGGGTGCAGCACCAATCTCCTCGTGCCCTTGGACAGCAGGTGCTGAATGTCGGAGTCTTCAACACCTGGCGCCACCTGCCGGCGAAGCACAGTAACAGTCCGCGGAGGCGGAGGCCAGGGTGGGTGGTGGGGCTTCTTAGATCCTGGCTTCACTGCCCTGGGACCTGGGCATGTCTTAGACAGGGACCCTAACGGCAGTGAAGACAGAGGATCCCAGTGGGAGAGCTGCTGCCACACTGTAGGAGCCAGACTGAGTCTCAGGGAGAAATCAAAGACCAGCCAAGGAGCAAGGATTTTGGAGCAGGACCCAGTGAGGGTCACTAAAATTCATGGTCTTCAGAGTGCTTATATTCAGACCCAGGTCCATGACCTAACAAAGGTAGATGCTTAAGGACAAAGGACTAGTTGCTCTATGGCCAGGGATGTGACCACACCCCAGTCCTTCCCAAAGGTACTTGTCAACATTGTTTGGTAAACTCTCCCTTAGCTCAGGAACTTCCAATATGTCAGGTACTGCTGGGCACAGGAGCCAGGTCATGATCTCTAGACAACATCATCTGACTTCTTGTCCACAGGGAAACACAGGAGGCCAAGTATCAGAAGGGTTTACCACAAGCCACAAGTGAACCCACAGTGGGGCAGAGACCCCTGGTGTTCACTTTCTACACCCTGAATGTGTAACTGGAGATGAAACAATGGAGACTGTTACAAGTCCTGCAGGGCAGGGCCATCGGTAGAGTGGAGGGCTGGGTAGGAAACAATGGAGACTGTTACAAGTCTCTTACTCTGAGTTGCTCCCCACCATCTAAGCAAAGCCACAGAATAAGCAAAGCAGGGTCTCCTCCTGTTCTCGTTTGCTTTTATTATTAATTAATTAATTTTCTAGTTTGCTTTTCATTGTGACAAAATGTTCTGACCAAACCAACTTGGGGAGGAAAGGGTTTATTGGGTTCTCAACTCCCAGGTCACAGTTCTCACCCAGGACATGCAAGGCAGGAACCTGAAGGCAGGAGCTGAAGCACAGGCCATAGAGGAATGCTTCTTACTGGCCTGCTTCTCTGGCCCGTGCTCAACCTGCTTTTTTTTTTTTTTTTTAATTTTTATTTATTTTCTCTGTGTATGAATGTACTGTCTTCATGTAGGTTTGTGCACCCGTGTCGTGCAATGTCGCGGAGGTCAGAAGAGGGTGTCAAATTCCCTTGGAACTGGAGTTCTCCTGGAATTGGAGTTACAGACGGTTCTTAGCCGCCATGTGGGTGCTGGGGATCGAACCCGGGTCCTCTGCAAGAGCAGTTGGTGCTCTTAACTCTAGGCTATGTCTCCAGCCCCCTCAACCTGCTTTCTTATATACTACAGGACCACCTGCACAGGGGTGGCACCACCCACAGTGGGCTAGGTCCTCCCACATCACTCAACAATCAAGAAAATACCCCCCAGATATGGCTATAGGCCAGTCCAATGGAGCCGATTTCCCAGTTGAGGCTCCCTCAACCCAGGTGTGTCAAGTAGACTCTAAAGCTATCCAGCACACCTGAGAAGAAAGGAGAGCAGCCGTCCAACTCCTGAGTCTGCTGGGTGCAGCACACTGGCCCCATCCATTTCCTTCACCTGTGTGGTGCCACAGGCCAGAGGGTCTCTGGCTCCTGTTAAGACCCAGCATTGTGAGATGGGTTGGAGATCAGTGACAGGTAGAAGACACTGTGGGTCTGAGAAGTGTGGACACTAAACCAGAGAATGCAGGTTTTTGATTCCATCTCTGCTGATGGACTGTGGGCCAGAACTGCTTATCATGAGCAGAGTCAGGCTACCTGGCAGATCAGTGTCTAGCAACTATGTACAGGGGACACAAGTGGATTGTCCTGGATGGAGCACAAGGCTGACCTTGACCCTTGCTCTTCCGGAAGTGTTTGTCACTCATTGTCTCTCTGGCGATCCTGGGGGCAACAGAGGTTGCCCTTAGGACCAGATGAGGAAGATGAAAATTCCAAAGACTGCTTCTCTAGGATGTGCCACATGAGAGGAAACCAGTTAAACAGGAAGGAGTCTTTCTTTGTTCAGCCAACTCTACAGGTGCAAAAGACCCTGATGAGTAGCGAATACTTAGATAGGGCTGGACATACAGCTCAGTAGCCTCTGTGTGTGGTGAGATGAGGCCAAGGAGGCATGTGGTGGCCTGGGTGTGGCAAAGTACTCACAGCTTGCCAAGGCCATGAGTGTGTATGCAGATGGAAGAGCAGAAGTGGCCACAAAGTTTGAGATGACATTAACTTTCTGGATAGTCTCTCTCATGGTTGGATTAAGGTTCTGGAGCAAGGTGTCTGACTTCAAGGATATTGTGAGTCCATAGTGAAGGTAGCTATGGTTAGGAGGAAAATTGGTAACTATAAAAAATTAGTTACCGCCGGGCATGGTGGCGCATGCCTTTAATCCTAGCACTTGGGAGGCAGAGGCAGGCGGATCTTTGTGAGTTCAAGGCCAGCCTGGTCTACAGAGTGAGTTCCAGGCCTGCTGGGGCTACAGGGAGACCCTGTCTCCAAAAGACGAAAAAAAAAAAAAATTAGTTACCTTAAACAAAAATTCAACATTCCAGAAGCCAAATCATGTTGCAATCACATTACGACACTTACTGTCATTTACAAGCTGGGGGTGTGTGTATCCATCACTTTATTTCCCACGTGATTAAAGGCAACAAGAGGCTGAGCTGCTTGTCATCAACTCAAACCCTCAGGGATGTGCAAGGAGCAGTATGAAACTGGCCTCAGTGGGAGGCTGCTTTTTGTGTATTTCCACAAAATACACAAAAAACAGTGTATCAGGATCCAACAGAAACCAGCACACACAGGCTCCAGTCAGTCCCTGCCCCTAGATCAAAGTCCTCCTGTCCTGCTCTGTACCTCTGAGCCTGAGACCTGCCAAGAGCACTCAGTGTGGGACCAGGTAGTTTCATGGAAATCACACTAGGTATTTCAAAGGCAGGATTTTGTTAAAGAAGTTGTTTAAGACATCTGCTGACAGGATTGCAAGAGAGGTGATTACAAGAGGTGCTGGCACCCCTGTGAGGAGTTCAAGGAAGACAGTCAAAATACTGGAATCTGGAGTAGTCCAGACCCTAAGACCCAGAGCCCTAGGAAGGGTGGGTGCTGCAAGGCACTTGAGTCAGGTCTGGTAGCCTTGTCCCTATGGTACCACCAAGACAGAGAGGGGACACAACTCTTAACTAGGGAGTCCAAGCCAGGCCCCCCATTATCAGGGAAGGACAGTAAGCAGCAAGAAGACTGAATCCTTCATCCTGATCAGAAGTGGCCTTCCTGGCCACAGCCCTCAGTGTACCACATCCTTGAGAAGGCTCCCCTGTCATGAGAAATGTCCCCAGTGACTATCCCAGCAACACTGATGAGCCGTGATGGGGCAAGGGACAGAGAGTTCTGGTAGCACAAGTATGTGGCTGTGGCCACACGACCTGGAATCATCCAGTCCCGACACCAGTGAGCACCAAAGTCCAGTGAGTGGCCACACTTGCTGCTGGGTCTTAAATCTGCATCAGGAGACACAGCAAGGTGCAGCTCTCCAAACCCCTACCTGCACCAAGGCCAGCAGACTTGGCCTCTATTGTAAGTATGGTGGGCTTTGTGGGTGTCCTTTAGTGCCAGGAGAGTAGAAGGCTGTATGCTGCTTGGTCGAGACTCCCATCAGGGACAGTGAGGTCCTACAGCTGTTGGCCCAGGCTGGGAAGAACCCCCAGGTCTGGGGAAACTCCAGGACCCCTCCCTCATACAGTGAAGTTTGGGCCCTGGAACAAGTCCTGACTTGGGATCCTGGGCAGGAAGTTCCCCTGATCCTCCTGACATCCGGCCCTGAAGTAATTTGATCCTCAGTGTTTAGAGCCACGCCCCTCAGGGCCCAGCCAATTTCCATTAAGCCAAAATTCAGGAAAAGGAAACTTCTGAGAAACTGAAACTGCTAGAGAAAGGGCGGGCCCACCGAGCAGTTTATCTCCTACCCCTCACTGCTGATTTTGTTCGGCACCATGAACCACACTTCCCAAGCCTTCTTAACGACCACCAGTGCCGGACTCCCCCCAAACTATGAAAGGATCAAAGAGGAATATGAGGTGGGTGAGCTGGGGGAACCCCATGGCTCAGCTTCTGTCAGGACCACCGTGATCAACATGCCCAGAGAGGTCTCCGTTCCTGACCATGTGGTCTGGTCCCTGTTCAATACTCTCTTTATGAACTTCTGCTGCCTAGGTTTCATTGCCTATGCCTACTCTGTGAAGGTGAGTGTGGTAGAGGTGGGGGAATTATGGTCCAAGAAGGTGTGTGTGAGCCTGAAGTTCCACCTACCCTAAGTGTGTGTGGCCCTTTGTGTGGGAGAGTAAGTTTGTGGTGTGTGCGTGTGTGTGCGTGTGTGTGTGTGTTGGCTTGAAGATTCTCCTGGGAGACACAGTGAGGCTGCCTGGGGATTCCCCCCACCCCCCAGACTAGAGGTGTTCTCCCTGCTGCTTAGTTTCTGGAAGGCCCCTTCACCCAGCAGACTGTGGCTCCAGGCTGTATGGAAAGTGCCCATGGGGCTCTTGGGGAATAATATGCCATGGTGTGAGTAGGCAGCAGTAAGTCCTCCTGGATATTCTGAGTGTGTGAAACGGGAGAGGGGGTCCCTGACCTGAGGTGGGGGGAGGCTGCAGTGGGCAGGGAGGACAATGGGGGAGTTGGATCAGAGCACTTGCCTATCTGCTGACTGGCTCCAGGGCCACTGACCATCTGGTCTCCTCCAGTCTAGGGACCGGAAGATGGTGGGCGATGTGACAGGGGCCCAGGCCTATGCCTCCACTGCCAAGTGCCTGAACATCAGCGCCCTGGTCTTCAGCATCCTTATGTTCGTCATCACCATCATTGCTGTTGTGAGCATTATTTATGCCACGGGTCGTCTGTACACATGAGGAGATTCTGGCTTCTGGTCCTGGCATGTACTCCACAATCCACAGCTGCCACTCACCCTGTCCCTTCAGCATTATGGTTATACAGATGTTACACTCACAACTCACACATCTGTCCATGGTGGATTCAATAAAGGGCACATGGCAACCACTGTACTGTGTATCTGTCCCCTAACTCAACCCGTTCAGCCCACCCCACAACCTCCCCATCAGAGGAGAGTAGGTTGTCCATAACTTGGCAGGTTTCTGGCCTCCTGCTGTGGGCATTTTCTGACCAGAAACATGAGTTCATTTGGCTTCTCCAAGCATGGAGAACCCGAGCTTCTCCCAGTTCTGGCCCCATGCTCCAAGGTGCCCAGTCCAGTCCACATGTGGAGGAGCAGGCCAGGGTCCCTGCTCCTGAAGAAGAAACCTCTGACCCCGGCAAGGCACATCATTAGTTCTGGTGGTGCTGTCGAGGTGTAGTCTGTGGGCCTCTGGGCTGTCCACCATTCGCTGGTTGCTGCAAGTGGAGTGGGGGTGTCTCCTGTGAGTCCTAAAGCAGCCTGGGAAGGTTTTAAGGGGCCAGGAGCCCAGGATGTGGGAACTGGTCCTTAGCTGGCTCGGCGCCCGCGCGCCCCCTGCCGGCCATCGCCGGCACTCTGCAGAGACCGTGTGAAGCTCTCCAGAGGATGCTTTGCGGGTAAGGGTAGGCTCGGATTGCACCCTCCTCTATCTGGGTACACGCGGGACTGTCCCCACTCCTTGGACGCGGTGGCCGCAGTGCCCATGTTTCCACTTCACTTAGGCTCACTGAGCTTACAAGCCTCCTAGTGCTGGAGTCCAATATGGGTCTCAGGGGGCCTTTCCAAGGGTATCTGTATCCAATTCCCGAGGCAAGTCCCTCGGAGTTGGCTGGTCTTCTCTGATAGTGGGACTCGGTGTCGTTAGGGGACAGACACCAAACCACTGTAGTGAGTTTCAGTGTATTCAAAATTCACAGGGGAGCACGGTGGGTCTGGGTTCCCCAGGGTGCCTGTGGGTGAGGTGCTGTAGTGGCTTCAAGCAGGAGGAGAGCCAGTACTTAATAGGAAGGCGTGGGGACACTTAGGCATGTTCAAAGGGGAGGAACTCAAGACTCCAAGTCCTCCAGCCCAGATTGACAGAGCAGACCTGCCCAGTGGGGAATTCAAAAAAATAAAAGCATGCCCAGCCAAACGCAGCTGCACAGAGAGCACAGGCTCCCTTCAGTTTACTCCAACCTCCTCTGACCTTACAGTATGTACAGCTTACTGGAAGAGTGGTAGAAAGGGTTTGGAAAAGGTGGTTCATTAACTAGCACTGAGGTGCTGAACAACGCTCCTCAGCTGGTGGGCTTCCCCCTCCTACCTGTCGTCCCTGTCCCCATCCCCCCCTTTTGAGTTCTCAGGACTTTATGAAAGATAAAGGTTATTTCGGGCTCCCCCAGACAAATAAGAGACCACGAGGTTTAGGGTCTCTGGGATAGTTTGCGGTAGCCGGGGCTAGGCTCAGGGGAAGATAGAGCCAGCACTGAATGGCATCTGGCCTGGGAATTTAAGGGAGAAGGTGGGAAAAGGATTCAGTGAGAGTGGGGGTGGGTAGTGCACTTCGCAGAAGTCTCCGGCTTTTCAAAGGGGTGGAAGATTCCAGAGTATGCTGTGATGGCCCATTTTTCCATAACCAAAGACTGGCCCGGTAGAGCTGGATTCTCTGCGGCCACCAGTCTTGGGTGCCTCTGCATTTCAAATGGGCTTCCGGAATTCACATCCTGACAAAAGGAATCTTGGCTTATTGGAAATTGGCTGGGCACTAAAGGGGGTACGAATGAGGCAGTATAGAAATGGAAATTTAGGGGCTGGAGAGATGGCCTAGCGATTAACAGCGCTGACCGCTCTTACAGAGGACCCGGGTTCGATCCCCAGCACCCACATGACGGCAGAAACCTTCTGAAACTCCAATTCCAGGAGAACTCCAGTTCCAGGGGAATCCGACACCCTCTTTTGAACTCCACGGCATTGCACGACATGGGTGCACACACCTGCATGCAGACAGTACATTCATACACATACCGAAATAAATAAAATTAAAAAAATGGAAAATTAGTAAGATGTGGGAAGAGAAAGAAGCCAGCATCTTCTTGAAACCTAGTTTGTCTTTCTTGCTAAAAGAGTCAAGAAAATTCAACACAACTGATAAAGTTGCCAAAATTTCCTACAGAGACAATGTCATCATCTTCCTGAGCTCAGCTGTGCCCACTTGCCAAAGATATCACAGCTGGGATTGTTGACTTTTCATGCTCCACCATAGAAGAAGGGGCAGGGAGAATCACTGGAGTGTCCAATTACATCACCCAACTGGTGGTGGCAATTTGGCCCTAATTGCATGTGGACTGGGAGGAGAATGGGAGGAGGGGCTCTATTTATGCATCTATGGGAAAGCTGTCTCATTCATGCTGAGTGAAGACTTTCCAGTGGGACCTAAAAGGGGAAGTCCCTAATCTTCTGTAAGTAACCCTTCACCCAGTACCCTGTGATAAACTCATTGGTTTCCCAGAGTGCACTTTGGTGGGATGGTATTTGGGTTTGTTGCTGGGACTTTGGTGGGGAGACAGTAGATAGTGTTTACATCTCAAAGCATGTCAGCTACCAGATGCTACCACACCTACATGTAGTTACAGCTTATATAATTCTAGTACTAGGAAGACAGGAAGATCATTGTGAGTTGGAGGCCAGCCTTGTCTATATAGCATGTCTGAAGCCTGCCAGGGATACAGAATAACATGCTGTCTCAAAATAAAACCCAACACAAAATAGTAATACAAATGATGTGTTCACTGAGGACCAGAATGTTTAGGAGACTTCTGTTTGACCATGGCAGCACTCCTTTCATCTCTAACACAACTGCATCTCATCAACCCTTACAAAATTTTATTTTCCATAAGAAATTATTATTATTATTAGTCTTTTCGAGACAGGGTCTCCCTGTAGCTCCAGATGTCCTGGAACTCACTCTGTAGACCAGGCTGGCCTTGAACTCACAAAGATCCGCCTGCCTCTGCCTCCTGAGTGCTAGGATTAAAGGCGTGCGCCACCACGCCCGGCAGCTCATATAGTTTTACTTAATTTTAAAACCACTTAAAATTGGGGCTGGAGAGATGGCCTAGCAGTTAAGAGCGCCGACTGCTCTTGCAGAGGACCGGGGTTCGATCCCCAGCACCCACATGGCGGCCAAGAACCGTCTGAAACTCCAATTCCAGGAGAACTCCAGTTCCAGGGGAATCCGACGCCCTCTTCTGACCTCCGCGGCATTGCACGACACGGGTGCACAAACTTGCATGCAGACAGTACATTCACACATAAGAAATAAATAAAATTAATAAAAAAAAATAAAAAAAAACACTTAAAATTTAAACTTTGCTAATCCTTTGAGTAATGTAATTTAGAAAGCCAGAGGATTGGGGCTGGAGAGATGACTCATTAGTTAAGAGCACTGATGGCTCTTGTAGAGGACCCAGCTTCTATTCCAAGCACCCACATGGTGGCTAGCAACCATCCTTAACCCCATTCCAGGGGATCCAATGCCTTCCTCTGGCCTCTGTGGGCACTGCAGGACACAAGTGCACTTATATATATTCAGGCAATACACTCATACACATAAAAAAAAAATAAACAAAACGTACATAAAAAAAGAAAGCTAGCCAGGCATGGTGGCGCATGCCTTTAATCCTAGCACTTGGGAGGCAGAGGTAGGCGGATCTCTGTGAGTTCGAGGGCAGCCTGGTCTACAGAGCGAGCTCTGGGATAGCTGGGACAAAAGGGAGACCCTGTCTCAAAAATACAAAAAAAAAAAGCCGCAGGATCATATAGCTAACCATTGTAAATGTATCTACACCCATGTCTTGGTGTATTGCCTGTTCTTTTCCAATATGGCTCTTTAAATACTTAACAAACCTACCTGCTTCATTCTGTCTTGTCCTGAAATTTTTCCTTGGTGTCAGGATGTAAGTTCCAGAGGCACTGAAATGCAGAGACACCTAAGACCGGTGGTGCCCAGGATCCTGCTCTACCAGGCCAGCCTTTGGCTATGCTAAAACGGGCCATCACCGATTGTTCAGGAATCTTCCGCCTTTTTGAAAGCCAGACTCCAGACTCCTGCAGAGTGCGCTACCCACCCCCACTCTCACTGAATCCCACTCCCACCTTCTCCCTTAAATTCCCAAGCCAGACGCCATTCTGGGCTTTTGGCTCTACCTCTCCCCTGAGCCTAGCCCTGGCTACCCTGAATTAAATTTTGCTCCGAAGACCTTAGACCTCGTGGCCTTTCATTCCGGGGGGAGTGCGCCATAACCTTACACTTGGTAGTCAAGGCTTTACAGAGTGAGGTCCCTAAGGGAGAAAGGAATTCCTCAGGTTACTGGAGGTAACGCTGGGCTGTGTTTTCTTTATAGCTGGAGCCCTGACAACTAAATCCTGAGGCTTAGATTACTCCAGAGCAGGATGGTCAGGAGGCCCAAGGGTCAAGAGAACTTCCTGTCCAGGAACCCCAGTCAAGCCTTGTTCCAGGGGCACTATCTCCTGCTTAGAGGAATATTGGATCTTTCATATTATGCCTAGGAGACTTCCCAGCCCAGGTAACCAGCTGGAGCACCTCACTGTCCCTGTTTGGAGCCGCAGCTAGGCCCCACAAAGCCCTTCACTCATACCTTCAGAGCCCTAATCCCACCATTACTGTGAGGGTTGCAAAGGCCCCCTTCTCCTCTGATATCCATTCCCTTTCCTAGGCTGATTTGCTACAGGTGGAGGCTGGGGAGAGCTGCTGCTTGCTGTCTCTTCTGTTGTCAGAGGCCCATCAGCCAGTGTTGCACCATCTGACTAGGACCTGGACTCTGCCAGCTGGCCAAAGAAGGGACCAGTTAGGAGACTGGAGGACTCCAGTTATGTGACTGTGGTTTGGCAGCCTATGGATGTTGGATGCTTCCTTTCCATTTATGAAAAAGGCATTGTTAAAGTGAAACCTGGGACTGGGGAGATGGCTCAGTGGCTAAAGTTCATGCTGTGCAAGCATGAGGACCAGTTTGGATCCCCACACCCATGTAAAAGCCAGGAATGGGGGCTGCAACCTCAGCCCCGAGAAAGAGAGAAAGAGATATAGGTGAGGGAGCAGGGAACAGATGGATGAGGCCAGCCAGTCTAGTCAAGCAGAAAACTGCAGGTTCTGCTAGATATCCTTGTCTCAAAAAATGTGAAGGAGATTGACAGAGGAAGACACAAGAATATATAACAAATCACTTGCCACTTTAACCAATTTAGCAGTTTCATATGTAGTGGTTTTTCCAAATTTCAGTGCAGGGAACTGTGGATGAAGGAGGGGGTCAACAAACTCTAGAGACTCCAGAGACTGACTCCAGTTCACCTACTGATGTACCTTAACCACCAGAACCTCAAAAGCTGGAGTCAGTCTGCTCCCTGCCTAAACCATGTCCTCATTTCCATCTAAGGGATGAAAGCCTGGAGGGGTCGTCAGTTTGGTTCTGGAATCCTGAGCATGGAAAGCCATTCTGCATGCTAAGGTGAATAGGCTTCCAGGGTACAGATACATGAGCCCAGGCCAATCACACAGAAGAGAGAAAGGGGGGTGGGTTGCTGTAGAACCTACAAAGGACAGGAAATATCTCATGCTTGAGCAACATCAGTTCCCCTCCAAAGCTAAACAACCTGTCACCCTGAGGAAACATGCAGTGTCCCTGTGCTCTGCCCCTGGCCGGGGTACCCGGTCTTCCAGTTTACCTTCATTCCTATTACTTCCCCCTCTGGGTCCTCCATCCTAGTAGGATCTTTCCAGGTTAGATTAATTCCTGTTTGGTACCTCTTTCTCAACCCTGCCATGGTCATTGCATGCAAATATTTGGGCACAGGGCTGTCTGTCCTGACCCTCTTGACCCAGTATTACCAGTGAAGGCCTTTGGCATCCTCTGGTTCCTAAAGTCTGCTGTTTGGGTAGAGACAAGAGAATAATGCATTGTTCTGACACTGTGCTTTTGGCCTCTGCCTGGGCTGAGTTAGTCCTGTTACAAGCCTTGAAGGGTCCAAGCCTGTGGCTAGTAATCCTGCATAGAAAGCAGTCTCTTCACTGCATTCCTTAGCTTCTGCTGCTCTCTCTGCCTTTGCTACTGCCTGCACCAGAAATGTCATGGAAATTTTACTACCTATTTCCCATTAACTTAGATCGTTCATGTAGGAACTGGTCAGTGCTGACAGATGGGGGAAAAGAGAATAAAGACCCAACCAGTCCACATACCAATGTCCTCAAGGTCATGCTGTGAACTCTGTCTTCAGGAAGATCTTTCCTGTCCCCTCCTGAGGGGTTATTTTTGGCTGATTATCAACCGCTCCTCTGGACAAGTAGCTCTAGATAAGAAGATGGACAGGAAACTGGAAATGTCCATTGCTGTTGTCCTGAGCATGCTGTCAGAAACAAAGATGGACACATTTGTGTCTTTCCACAATAAATTCACAAGCTACAATGGTTTCACTGGCTGCAATTTATCAAGTAGTCCAGATTGCTCTTGATAGCTGGGCTGAGGCAAACACAGGTTTAACCTCAATTTTAAGCACTAATATTAGCTCTCAGATCATATATCACACAGTAAATATGTATGTGTGTGTGTGTGTGTGTGTGTGTGTGTGTGTGTGTGTGTGTGTAGGCTGCAGAATGGCTACAAAGAGGTCGAAGGGGTCACAGAATTTAAGGAATTTGAAAAGGTCTTACTGGAAGAAGAGCCAATGAATCACTGTAGTGCTCAGAAAAGATGTTAATAAGCTGATAGGGATTACCAAGCCCATCCAAACTGTCTTCTTCTGGACTGCATGCAGCTAGCTCAGGAAGGTAGAATTTTAAATATGTTAAAAGGGGAGGCCCCTTTCTGCATGAGCTCATAGCAAAGGAGCTGTTCTCCTCTTCTGATAATCATGAGGCTGGGTTTAGGGTTCCAGTATCCTTCATCTCCAAAATTGGTGATGGCAGGTACCTGGGGAAGGAAGGCTGGGGCTGAGGAACTTCTCTCAGTAGCTGTCCCCTGGCAGTTCCAACCTCTGACTGATATGAATCTTGGTGGGACCTCCAAATGTTGTAAAGTTTCAGTGGAGAGACCACTCATTAAACCATGTGGAGTTTTAAAGGAGGGTTAAATTTAATTATGACACTGGGCCAACAATCAACTTGGGAGGAATGTGGCCAGTTTGTAGATTTTTTTTTTTTTTTGGTCTTATTCGAGACAGTCTCCCTTTAGTCCCAGCTGGCATAGAGTTCACTCTGTAGACCAGGCTGGCCTTGAACTCATGGAGATCTGCCTGCCTCTGCCTCCCGAGTGTTAGGATTAAAGGTGTGTGCTACCACACCTGGCTGTAGATTTTTTTTTAAAGACAGGCTCTTACTGGGTATTAGGTTATAAAAATGCAGGAAACCCCGATAAAAGGCACATGAGGCTTAGGTCACTCCAGGAACATACTTTACTTCCATGTGGGACTGCCAGTGTGAGCCACCTGCAGACATGTGATGGGACTGGACAGCATGGCAGGGGGCAGAGAGAGGCAGAGAGACAGAGAGGTACAGAGAGAGAGCAGGAGGACAGAGAGTGATGGGGACAGAGAGAGAGAGAGAGAAAGGGACACAGAGAGGGCAAGATGGCAGCTGGGGTCCACCCTTTATACCCATGGAGCAGGGCCTCAGGTATAGGGGAAGGGGTTGGACGATTGGTGCTTTTGGAGGAAGTAGGCACCTGTGTGCCCCTTAGGATTCTGGGAAGCCTGGACCTAACATTCCAGCCTTTTGCTTATGATAAGGAAATGGGGTGCTGTTCTCTCTCTTCTGTATCTGCTTCAGAGCTAATCGGGGGTGAAGTCTTGGGGGAACAGCTGTCAGGCTGGAGGGTTAGAATCCGGTTTCCCATTTTGGCTGCTGTGGGTGCTCTGCCCAGTGGATTTAGTCCAGATCAATAGTGGCCAGTACTTTTAGTGGACATTTTCTCTGCAACTGAAAAGACAAGTTGGTTGAGTCTTATATGAGTATACCAGTGCAGGGACTTCACAGTACCAACAGGGACAGGGGGCTACTGGGTGCATTAGCAATTGGAGGGTCCCTGTCTAGGGTCTGCAGAGGGAAAGAAGATGTACCCTAGTTTGAGGAAGTGGAAAAAAGGTTTAGTACACAGAGCTCTAAAATGAGGGCCAGCTTTAATACACA
The DNA here is from genome assembly GCA_009823505.1 of Rhizomys pruinosus. Lineage (NCBI taxonomy): Eukaryota > Metazoa > Chordata > Mammalia > Rodentia > Spalacidae > Rhizomys > Rhizomys pruinosus. The sequence goes on along the minus strand of VZQC01002583.1, from coordinate 948,452 downwards.
GGGCTCCAGAATGAGAGCCATAACCATGAGAATATAAAAGGTGGTATTTTCTGGCATGGCAAATTAAATCTTGCGGGGAGCGGGTGTGGCGACAGTCCTAAGAAGGCACCCCAGACTTTAGCCAAGTTTTATGACTAACACCTGAGTCTTATGATTAACACCTGATTCCCTCCTACCTCAAAGTAAAGCCACGCTCACCGTTTGAGCTGTGCAGGTGCACCCTGTATACAAGATCAGGCCAGATGATACCAATAGACTGAGGCCATGCAACCTGGGCTGGGAAGGTGAATAAATAGAGGGACTTTCTAGATAGAGGAACTCTCTCTCCTTTCTAGTCTAGAGAGAAGTCTTGCTTGCCTGAGAAGGAGGAGGCTTGGAGAAGGGAGAAGGCTGAGAAAGGCTAGAGGTTAGAGGGAAAGACCTGAGGCTTAGAGGGATAAGCTTGGAGAAAAGAAAAGATGTGCCTGAATAAACCTTCTGACAAGACCTGCCTGCCTGAATAATACGACCGTTTGAGAAGAACGAGCGAGAGGTGCTTTGTGCTGCGGCTTCATAGTGCATAGTGTTTCCTACAAGTGTGCAAGTGTTTCATACAAAATCTGTCCTCTATCTCTGAGATTTTTTTTTTTTATGTGGTATGAATGTACTGTCCTGCATGTAGGTTTGTGCACCCATGTCGTGGCATGCATACAGAGGTCAAAGAGGGTGTCCAATTCCCTTGGAACTGGAGTTTAAGACAGTTTCAGCGCACCATGTGGGTGCTGGGGATCGAACCCGGGTCCTCTGCAAGAGCACTCAGCACACTGACCTCTAGGCCAGTCCTCCCAGGCCCAGATATTTTCTAACATGACATAGTAATTCCTAACATTTTGGCACAGTAGGTCTCTCACCTATCTTTTTCTAACATACACAGTAGATCCTAACTTGGCACAATAGGTCTCTCACCTAATGTCTCTGATTAAATCCTATATTCATTTCCTCTTCTTTAGATTACAGTTTCCTGTTGGGGTGTTTTAAAACCACACAGTTAGCTCGATAAATGTAAGTTATTAGTTTTGGTGTTAAGGTCAGTTGAGGTTCTGGCCTTAAGGGGGTCACTCAGGCCTTGCACATGGCACTCTTTCACCAGTTTTCCATCTATGGAGGACAAAGTCAGGCCTGCGTGTGACCACAGCTTCCCTTTGAAATGTGAGGAGTTTCTCCTCTATATGGACGTTTCCTCCTTTGACGGACACTGGCAGGACGAAGTCCTTTAAGTGAATCCCAAGATCTCCCTGTGCGGATGAACTGGTGACTGCGCCTGCCACAGGAACATGCACAGAAGTTCAGATGCAGACCCTAGGACCCAAGTTCAACCTAGAGGGTAGGGGCCAAAATAGTGTCCCTTCAAATCCCTCTTCAAATCAGATGTGGGCTTAGAATTTTGTTGCTAAACCTCCAGAGAGGTTGTTTGAATTAATTTGGTACTTTAATTACCATACAAATCCTAAGTAAAGCTTGAACATTGAATTAAGCACTCTTAATAGATTCTTAATTTCTATGGTGAAAATATTCTGACCAAAATAAAAGCTCATGGTAGAAAAAGAAAAATGCCCATGTAAGGAGCATATGTGGCTCAGCACAGGCTAGGAAAGATCTAGTTTACTGGCGTTGTGTTGCTGCTCATATTCACCTATTGGTAATACAATATAGAAATATCTTGCCAAGAATAGCATTGCCCACAATGGCACAGGCCAGTCCAATGAAGGCAATTTTGGAGGTTTCTCGCCAGGTGTAGTCGAAGTTGACAATTAAACTATCCAGAAAGTCCTACAATTTGTTCTTTATAGGTCTATGAGGGTCATTAAGGTACTCAAAGTACAATGATTAAACCATAAGAAGCAAAAGTTTCTAACATAGCCCCCCAGAAAAAACCCAAGATAAGTAAAGAGGTTAAAACAAATACCTTCTAGACATTAAAGAGCCATGTCAACTTGTCCCCAGATTTTGAATTAGTAGCTTTGAAAAGGAAAAGGAAGTGGGGGGGCATTGCACATACCACCAGCAGGCGGGAAATCTTAGGCTCACCCAAATTGGTTACATTCGGACCATCCATGTGGTCACCGGAAAGTAAAACATAATTTCTCTTAAGAAATATGAAAAGTAACATGTGCAAAAGTATACAGATATATAAAACAATTTTTTTTTATGAGGTATACTACTATAGAATATGTGTTTCACTTGAGGCAGTAACTAGGTAGTTATGTAGTACCTGGTAGGTGGAAACAATTTCTTGTCAATGCCAAAATTACATTATAGAAGTCTTAAAGTGAACATAGTTACTTCATGCATATACTCATAAATAAGGTTCTAACAAATAAATTTTTGGCGATGATCAAAACTTGGTTAGTCTACACAAAATATATTAATGCAATTCCCAATGACCTTGTATAATCACAATATAAAACCAAAAACCAAAATTGGTGAAAGATCAGAATATGCATTAAATAAATTGTAGAGAATTAGAATTTAAATAAAGCATTAGTTATACAAGGTCTGAATGTGAATTTAGGGCTTTTTGCCATGTCGGCAGTAATAGAGGGTGTGGCTTTAAGCACGGCCCATGGAAAAGGGGACAATGCACAGGACAACTCAAGAGGGAGGCTCGAGGATGGGACAAATGGATATAGCACGTTGGCCATGGAGAATAGTCCTGCAATACGTCCTGAATAGGTTGGAGGGGGAAAAGGCCGCAGGTGCATGGTATTGCGTGGGCAAAACCCGCATGGAGGGGGTTGCCAGGTAATCCGTGGTGCAGGAGGGAAGGTACAGTAAAAGAAAAGAATGCTGCAGAGGGAGAAGAGAGGGAGAGAAGAGGGAGAGGGGAGAGAGAGGGAAAAGAAAGATGCCTTTTTAGTCTTAGAAAGCAGCCCACCCGAGTGCTAAGGTCACTTCTGCCTTAGTTCTAAGTGGTGCTGCGAAACGTCTGATGACCAGTTGTGTATCTCTGAAATCGAGGCTTCATGTCTGTGAAGTAGGCACCCCAAAATCACAGAGGAGGCCAAATTTGGGTCTGGATTTCTGTCCTCAGAGTCCCTAGAGTAGATAGCAATCTGGATGGAAAAAATTGGGGGAATCCTTGATTTTGCCAGCACTCAGGGGTTCTTTAAAAATAGATGGAAAGGTGGCTGGGAAGAGTGGTTAGAGGTTGAAGAGTGCCGACTGCTCTTGCACGAGGACCCGGGTTTCGATCCCCAGGCACCCACATGGTGCTGAGAACTGTCTGTAACTCCAATTCCAGGAGAACCCAGTGCTCCAGGGGAATCTGACACCCTCGTCTTGAGACCTCCGAGGCATGCACGACATGTGGTCACAAACCTGAGCGCAGACAGTACAGTTCATCCCATAAACTAAACTCAATAATAAATTTTAACATGGAACAGCGAAAATAAGTGAGGACAAAGACAGGAAGACGGAAGGAAGACAGGCATCAAAGATGGAAGGGAGAGGAGATGGAGGGAAGCAGGAAAGAGTAGGAGAGCAGAGATGCACTGCCTTTGCACGGGAACCTGTTTGGGCAGGTCTGCGAGCCTGTGGATTCAAAACAATGAAGGGCTAATACTGATGAGAGAGCAGAGGGAGAGACGAGAGTGAGAGCGGGAGAAAATGGAGAGAGAAAGAGGGAGAGAGGGAAGGGAGGCAGGGGAGGGAAGGAGGAAGCAAGAGAAAGAGCGGTACCCTCATTGAAATGCGGTTGTGCTGGAGAAATACAGGCTGGTAGTCCAGGGGTTGCAAAAAAGTTTGTTAGGAAGTCCCGTCTCTTTTTTTCTTTTTATTTTTTTTTTTTTGTCTGTTTAGAGACAGGGTCCTCTGCTGTAGCTCTGTTGTCCCCTGGGAACCCTCTGTAACCAGGCGGCCTTGAACTCACAAAGGATCCACCTGCCTCTGCCTCCAAGTGCTAGATGAAGAGGTGGAGAGATAAGGTAAAGGAGAGGAATAAAGAAAAGGCAATGAGCAAACTAAGAGCTCAAGCAAGTGCCCCACACAGGCATGGAAGTCCCCTTTTCAGGGTGAGAGCTGGCAAGCATTCTAACAGATCAAAATGCCGGTGAGCAAGTGTCTTGAACCCTGACCAAGGTTGCAGCAGCTAATATTGGGTTATAAAAAGACGCAAGACCCCAATAAAAGGCACATGAGGCTAGAGTCACTCCAGGACATACTCCAGTGTGGACTGCCAGCGTGAGCTGCTGCAGACACGTGATGGGACTGGACAGCAATGGAAGGGGGCAGAGGCGAGGAGAGAGACAAGGAGGGACAAGAGAGGGACACAGGAGAAGAGAGAGAATGGGACAGAGAGAGATAGAGAGGGACATAGAAGGGCAAGATGGTGTGCTGGGGTCCACCCTTTTATACCCATGGGGTGGGGCTCAGGTATAGGGGAAGGGGTTAGATGATTGCCAGCTTTGGAGGAAGTAGGCACAATGTGGTGCCCTCTTAGGATGTCAGGGAACCCAGACTAAAACACGGGGTAGCCCGGTTACCATGAACTCACCAGATGTAAGGTTGTATGGCGCGCTCCCCCCAGAATGAAAGGCCATGAGGTCTAAGCCCTTCGGAGCAAGTTCAATTCAGGGTAGCTGGGGCTAAACTCAGGAGAGATAGAGCCAGCCCAGAATGGCATCTGGCTTGGAAATTTAAGGGAGAAGGTGGGAGTTGGATTCAGTGAGGTGGGTGGGTAGCACACCTCAGGCAATCTGGCTTCAAGGAGAAGATTCCTGAGTAATCGTGTGTTGGCCTGCTTTAGCATAACCAAAGCCAGCCTGGTAGAGCAGGTTCTTGGACCTCAGTCTTAGGTGTCTCTGCTTCCAATGGGCTTCTTTTCTGGATCTCACAACCTGACATTCCACCTTTTGTTTCTATAGGAAAAGGTGCGAGTTCTGCCTTCTGTATACTGCTTCGAGCTGATCAGGGGGAAGTCTTGGGGGAACAGCTTTCAGGCTGGAGGGTTAGAATCCGTTTCCCATTTTGGCTGCTTGGGGTCTCTTCCCAATGGTTTGTCCAGATCAATAGTGGCCAGTAGGAGTAATTATTTTCTCTGCAACTGAAAAGGAAAGCTGGTTGAGTCTTACATGAGTATACCAGTGCAGGGACCAACAGGGGCTACAGGGTGCATTAGAAATTGGAGGGTCCCTGTTTAGGGAATGCAGAGGGAAAAAAGGATGTGTACCCTGGTTGAGGAAATTGGAAAAAGTTTAGTACACAGAGCCTCTAGAATGAGGGCCAGCTTTAATACACAGGCTCAGAATGAGAGAGCCATAACATGAGAATATAAAAGGTGGTATTTCTGGCTGGCACATTAGATCGTCATCTATCTACTGAGATTTTTTCTTTAACATGCACGTAAATTCCTCAACTTGGGCACAGTTAGTGTGTCTCACACCTATTTCTCTGTAATCACCTATTTCATTTTCTCTTCTTTAGATTAACAAGTTTCCAGTTGGGGTGTTTATAAAACCACTAGTTGAGCTAGATAAATGAAGTTTGTTTTGGTGTTAAGGTCAGTTGAGGGTCTTTAAGGGGTCACTCAGGCCCTGCTCCTGACTCCCGTACAGTTCCATCTATGTGAGGCAAGTCAGAGCCTTGCTTGACCAGAGCTGTCCCTTGAAGCATGAGGAGTCTCTTCTCTATATGGACTTTCTTTCTCCTTGACTGACACTGGCATGATGAAGTCTTTTAAGTGAATCGCCAAGACCCTCCCTGGCTCAGGATGACTGGTGAACTTGCGCCACAGTGAACATGCACAAGTTTTGGATGCGGAACCCTAGGAACCCAAGTCAACCTCAGAGGTGTAGGGGCCAAATATTGTCCCATTAAATTCCCTCTTGCCAAATCACAGATTTAGCTTAAGTGTGGTTGCAGAACCTCCAAGAGGATTTTTGATTAATTTGGTACATTAATTACCATACAACTCCTAAGTAAAGCTTGAACAGCTGACGTAAGCACAGTTAATCAATTCTAATGCTGTGGCAAAAAATATTCTGACCAATAATAAAAGTTATGGTAGGAGCCTGATGGTATGGCTGCAGCACAGCTAGAAAGGATGCGATTTACGGGGTTGTGTTGCTGCTCATAGTTCAGCCTATTGTTTATACAATATAGAAATATCGGGCAAGAATGGAATTGCCCACAATGGGCCACAGGCCAGTCCAATGAGGCAGTTATTGAAGTTTCTCAGACTCAGGTGTAGCAAGTTGACATTAACCCTAGCAGTAGAGTCCTACAATTTGTTCTTTAAGGTCTATGAAGGTCATTCAAGTACTCAAAGTTACAATGATTTAAACCATGCAAGCCAAAAGTTTCTAACAACATACCCAGGAAACAACCCAAGATAATGAAAGGGGTAAGATACAGGTAAACCTTCTCAATGAAGGCCATGTCACTTGTTCTAGATTTTGAATTATAGCTTGGAAAAGGAAAGGAGGGGGGGCATTCACATACGAGCGCAGGCAGATAATACTAGGCTCACCCAATTGGGTAGCATTCTGCACTGTCCTGGTGGTCAACCAGGAAAGCCAAAACTATGTTTTTTTTCCAAAGATATTAAAAGTAACATTTGCAAAGTATAACAGATATCAAAACAATTTTAGTATGTATGGGTAACTCTATATATGTCTGTTTTACTTGAGGCCGTACTAGATATTAGTACTGGTAAGGTGGAAAACAATTATCTGTATAAATGGTCATAAATTACATTAAGAATTCTTATAGATGAACAGTACTTCATTATACACTCATAAAAAGGTTTAATAAATACATTTGGGCGATGACACTTTGTAAAGGTTGTGTCTAAGGCCAAAGGCACATGTAATGGTATTCATGACAGATAGATCTTAAGATGCTGTTTAACCATGTCATACAAACACATTTACCACAATTTCTTTAAAAAGATTTTTCAAATTCCCTAGCGGTTGTATTGAACCGTCATACGAATTTGGAAAAAACACCTTTAGAAACATTATTTAAAACATGCAGCTCTGATTAATTGCGCTGCCAAGGCTGAGATGACATCTTGCACCTTTGGTTCTAAAACTATGATCTTATTGAAATACTTTAACAAGTGATGGAAAACAGAATTATATATAATAATTAAAGAACTGACAATATCAAAGATACTTAGGCTGTTTCATTGGAGGGAAGGGATTGCAGGGGAAGCAACGTGCCACTGTCCAAGTACCAGAGTATGAATGAATCCAGGGATTTTTTAAAAGTGGTTTCTGGTCAGAAGGACAGATTCATAGCACAGGAGAGAAAAAAAAATCTGTTAGTGAACCCGTTAGGGTAAAAAAAATCAGGTCTTCAGATGTCTGGAAACAAGAAAAAACTGGAAAAGAAAAATTTTAGCTGTAGTATCTGTGCCAAAATAATTTGGACAGAGAAGAAATAAAACCTTCAGATAAACAGTGTAGAAATGTAGGAACCTGGGTTCAAATCAGGCCTTTGAGAAAAAAAAAAATTTAAGAGGCATGCCAAAAGTAAACTTAATTTTTGTTTGTGCGCAACATAGAATAAAACAAGTTTGAAAGTGGACACTTTGTTTTGACAAAAAACACAGAACATGGACACATGACAGTTACAAAGACACATTGAAGAACGGTTATGACAAACGGTTATAACACACAGACAGGTTTGGACAGACACATGACCTAACTGTATCCATTAACTCTGGACAGTGGGAAAAATCCCCTTTTATCTAAAGTTGCCCTTCCTTGTCCAGGGCTGTAGACAATTATCACATTTACAAAGAATCACTTAGAGTTTAAGACATTTGCTTAGGTGGAAAATAGACTGTATGTTCTACTGTGCTTTGCAGCACAGCCTGTTCTTGTACACCTGCGAAGGATGGTGGACTGGGTAAGCAGGAAAATCTGGTGGCTTGTGCATATTATCTGCTAATTTAATGAGAATAAATTTAGTTAGTGGAAAAATCAAAAGATCCCAGCCAAGTGAAAGATTACTCCCTGAGGGAAAATGCTGGATGTTAGTGAGACAGGGTGTGGTCAGCAGACCTTCTTAATCTCAGTTATAGGCTTCTCAAAAGATCCCAGCCAAGTCAAAGTTTACTGCCTGAGGCAAAAACTGGGTGCAGGTTGGGCAGGGCATGGTCAACACACCTTCTTAATCTCAGACACAGGGGCTTGTATCCCAAAGCAGACAAAAATGGATTTCTGAATAAAATGGGGTTTATAAGGAAAAAACAATGAAATGGAAAATGTCAAAATCTGAAATAATCCCTTAAAATTTAGGCAAGTTTTGTAAACAAAATATAAAAAACACTGATTGTACAAAAGTAAAGAATGAAAATTGATTGTATTTAGAAATGGATGTAGTTATAAAGTCTGATGTGAATTTAGGCTTTTTTAAAAAATTTTATTTATTTCTGTATGTGTATGAATGTACTGTCTGCATGCAATGTTATCTCTGAAATCGGGGCTTCATGTCTGTGAAGTTGTGCCCAAAATCACAGAGGAGGCCAACATTTGGGTCTGGTTCTGTCCCCAGAGTCCCTAAGAGATAGCAATCTGGATGGGAAAAATTGGGGGGAATCCTTGATTTTGCCAGCACTCAGGGGTCTTTAAAAATAGAATGGAAAGGGCTGGGAGATGGTCTAGAGGTTAAGAGTGCCGACTGCTCTTGCAGAAGACCCGGGTTCGATCCCCAGCACCCACAATGGTGGCTGAGAACTGTCTGTAACTCCAATTCCAGGAGAACTCCAGTCCCAGGGGAATCTGACACCCTCTTTGAGACCTCCGAGCATGCACGACATGGGTGCACAAAACCTGCAGGCAGACAGTACATCATACACATAAATAAATAATAATAAAATTTTAAAATGGAACAAGAAAATAAGGGGGAAAAGAAGGAAGAATCGGAAGGAAGACAGGCACAAAGAAGAGGGAGAGGAGATGGAGGGAAGCAGGAGAGAGTAGGAGAGCAGAGATGCACCTGCCTTTGCACGGGGAACCGGTTTGAGGCAGTCTGCGAGCTGTGGATCAAAACAATGAAGGGCTAATACTGAGAGAAGCAGAGGGAGAGAGAGAGGAGAGAGAGTGTAGAGAAGTGGAGAGAGAAAGAGGGAGAGAGGGAAGGGAGGCAGGGAGGGAAGGAGGGAAGCAGAGAGAAGAGCGGTACCTCATTGTGAAATGCGGGTTGTCTGGAGAAATACAGGCTGGAGGTCCAGGGGTTGCAAAAAGTTTGTTAGGAAGTCCCTCTCTTTTCTTTTTTTTTTTTTTTTGGTCTTTTAGAGACAGGGTCTCTCTGTAGCTCTCTGTTGTCCTGGAACCCTCTGTAACACCAGGCGGGCCTTGAACTCACAAAGATCCACCTGGCCTCTGCCTCCCAAGTGCTAGATTAAAGAGTGGGTAAGGTGCATGCACCCACACCACACCGGCTGGAAGTCCTTTGGGGTGAGAGCTGGCAAGCATTCTAACAGATCAAAATGCCGGTGAGCAAGTGTCTTGAACCCTGACCAAGGTTGCAGCACTAATATTGGGTTATAAAAATGCAGAAACCCCAATAAAAGGCACATGAGGCTTAGGTCACTCCAGGACCATACTTACCAGTGGAACTGCCAGCGTGAGCTGCTGCAGACACGTAGATGGGACTGGACAGCATGGCAGGGGGCAGGAGAGCGAGGCGGAGAGACAGAGAGGGACAGAGAGGGACACAGAGAGAGAGAGAATGGGACAGAGAGAGATAGAGAGGGCCATAAGAAGGGCAAGTATGGTGGCTGGGGTCCACCCTTTATACCTGGGGTGGGCTCAGGTATAGGGGAAGTGTTAGATGATTGCAGCTTTGGAGGAAGTGGCACATGTGTGCCCTTAGGATGCTGGGAAGCCCGACCTAACACTGGGTAGCCCGGGTTAAACCATGAACTCACAGATGTAAGGTTGTGCGCGCTCCCCCCAGAATGGAAAGGCCATGAGGTCTAAGCTCTTGGAGCAAAGTTTAATTCAGGGTAGCGGGGCTAGGCTCAGGGGAGAGGTAGAGCAAGCCAGAATGGCATCTGGCTTGGAAATTTAAGGGAGAAGGTGGGAGTGGATTCAGTGAGGGGTGGGTCAGAAGGCAGGCAAGAAGATCCTGAGTAATCAGTGTGGCCTGCTTTAGCATAACCAAAAGCTGGCCTGGTAGAGCAGGTTCTTGGGACCCAGTCTTAGGTGTCTCTGCATTCCAATGGGCTTCTTGGATCTCACAACCTGACATTCCACCTTTTGTTTCTATAGGAAAAAGGGTGGAGTTCTGCCTTCTGTAGTCTGCTTCACGAGCTGATCAGGGTGGAAGTCTTGGGGGAACAGCTTTCAGGCTGGAGGGTTAGAATCCAGTTCCCATTTTGGCTGCTCTGGGGTTCTCTCCCAGTGGGTTTGGTCCAGATCAATAGTGGCCAGTAGTAGTATTTTTCTCTGCAACTGAAAGGACAAGCTGGTTGAGTCTTACATGAGTATACAGTGCAGGGACCAACAGGGGCTACAGGGTGCATTAGCAATTGGAGGGTCCTGTCTTAGGGAATGCGAGGGAAAAAGGATGTGTACCCTGGTTTGAGAATTGGAAAAAGTTTTAGTACACAGAGCTCTAGAATGAGGCCACTTTATACACAGGGCTCAGAATGAAAGCCATAACATGAGAATATAAAAGGTGGTATTTCTGGCATGGCACATTAGATCTGGTCATCTATCTCTGAGATATTTTCTAACATGACACAGTATTCCAACTTGCACAGTAGTTCTCTCACATATTTCTCCTTAGTATACCTATTTCATTTTCTCTTCTTTAGATTACAGTTTCCTGTTGGGGTGTTTAAAAACCATAGTTGGCTCAGATAAATGAAGTTTGTTTTGGTGTTTAAGGTCAGTTGAGGGTCTTTAAGGGGTCACTCAGCCTTGCTCCTGATCTCCTTCACCAGTTCCATCTATGTGAGGACAAGGTCAGAGCCTTGCTTGACCAGAGCTTCCCTTTGAAGCATGAGAGTCTCTCCTCTATATGGACTTTTCTCCTCTTGACTGGACACTGGCAGGATGAAGTCTTTTAAGTGAATCTCCAAGACTTCCCCCTGCTCAGGATGACTGGTGACTTGCTTCCACAGACATGCACAAAGTTTTGGATGCAGGACCCTAGGACCCAAGTCAACCTCAGAGGGTAGGGGCCAAAATATTGTCCCATTAAATCCCTCTTGCCAAATCAGATTGGAGCTTTAAGTGTGGTTGCTAACCTCCAAGAGGATTTTTGAATTAATTTGGTACATTAATTACCATACAACTAGAGAAAAGATGTGCCTGAATAAACCATTCTGACAAGACCTGCCTGCCTGAATAAACCGCTTTGAGAAGAACGAGCGAGAGGTGCTTTGTTGCTGCGGCTTCATACAAGTGTTTCCTACAAGTGTGCAAGTGTTTCATACAAAATCTGTCCTCTATCTCTGAGATTTTTTTTTTTATGTGTATGAATGTACTGTCTGCATGTAGGTTTGTGCACCCATGTCGTGCAATGCTACAGAGGTCAGAAGAGGGTGTCAGATTCCCTTGGAACTGGAGTTAAAGACAGTTTTCAGCCACCATGTGGGTGCTGGGGATCGAACCCGGGTCCTCTGCAAGAGCAGTCAGCACACTTAACCTCTAGGCCATCTCTCCAGCCCCTGAGATATTTTCTAACATGACATAGTAGATTCCTAACTTGGCACAGTAGGTCTCTCACCTATCTCTATTTTCTAACATAACACAGTAGATTCCTAACTTGGCACAATAGGTCTCTCACCTATGTCTCTGATAATAACCTATTTCATTTTCTCTTTAGATTACAGTTTCCTGTTGGGGTGTTTAAAACCACACAGTTAGCTCAGATAAATGAAGTTTGTTTTGGTGTTAAGGTCAGTTGAGGTTCTGGTCCTTAAGGGGTCACTCAGGCCTTGCGCCTGGCACTCTTCACCAGTTCCATCTATGTGAGGACAAAGTCAGGCCTTGCTTGGCCACACCTTCCCTTTGAAGTGTGAGGAGTTTCTCCTCTATATGGACTTTCCTCCTTTGACTGGACACTGGCAGGACGAAGTCCTTTTAAGTGAATCTCCAAGACTTCCCTGGTGCGGGATGACTGCTGACTCACTGCCACAGGACATGCACAAAGTTGCAGATGCAGGACCCTAGGACCCAAGTCAACCTCAGAGGGTAGGGGCCAAAATATTGTCCCTTCAAATCCCTCTTGCCAAATCAGATTGGAGCTTTAAATTTTGTTGCTAAACCTCCGAGAGGATTGTTTGAATTAATTTGGTACTTTAATTACCATACAACTCCTAAGTAAAGCTCGAACATTGAATTAAGCACTCTTAATAGATTCTTAATTTCTATGGTGAAAATATTCTGACCAATAATAAAAGCTCATGGTAGAAAAAAAAATGCTCATGGTAGGAGCCTGATAGTGGCTGCAGCACAGGCTAGGAAAGGATGCTATTTACTGGGTTGTGTTGCTGGCTCATATTCAGCCTATTGTATACAATATAGAAATATCTGGCCAAGAATGGCATTGCCCACAATGGGCACAGGCCAGTCCAATGAAGGCAATTGTTGAGGTTTCTCAGCTCAGGTGTATCAAGTTGACATTAAACCTATGCAGTAAGGCCTACAATTTGTTTTTTAAGGTCTATGAAGGTCATTAGGTACTCAAAGCACAATGATTTAAACCATACAAGGCAAAAGTTTCTAACATAGCCCATGAAACAAACCCAAGATAATAAAGAGGTTAAAACCAATACCTTCTCAAGGCCATGTCACTTGTCCCCATATTTTGAATTATAGCTTTGAAAAGGAAAAGGAAGTGGGGGGGCATTGCCACATACCACCAGCAGGCAGGAAACTTAGGGCTCACCCAAATTGGTTACATTCGGACTGTCCATGTGGTCACCAGAAGTAAAACCTAATTTCTCTTAAAAATATTAAAAGTAACATGTGCAAAATATAACAGATATATAAAACAATTTTAGTATGTATGGGTAACTCTATATATGTCTGTTTCACTTGAGGCGCTAACTAGGTATGTAGTACCTGGTAGGTGGAACACAATTTCTTGTACATGCCATAATTACATTATAGAATTCTTAAAAGTGAACAGTAGTACTTCATGCATATACTCATAAATAAGGTTCTAACAAATAAATTTGGCGATGATCAAAACTTGGTTAGTCTACACAAAATATATTAATGCAATTCCAATTGACCTTGTATAATCCAATACAAAACCCAAAAACCAAAATTGTGAAAGGATCAGAATATGCCATTAAATAAATTGTGAGAGAATTAGAATTTAGAAATAAAGCATTAGTTATTACAAGGTCTGATGTGAATTTAGGCTTTTTGACATGTGGGCATAATAGAGGGTGTGGTTTAGCGCCGCCATGGAAACAGGGACATGCACAGACAAAGCCTCAAGATGGAGGCTGAGGAGTGGGCATGGATTAGCACAGTTGCCATGGAAATAGTCTGCAGTACGTCTGAATGTTGGGAGGGGGAAAAAGCCGCATGGTGCATGGTGACTGGGGCAAAAACCGCATGAGGGAGGTTGCAGGTACAGTGGGGCAGGGGAGAAGGCACAGTAAAAGAAAGAAAAAATGCTGCAGAGGGGAGAGGAAGAGAGGGAGAGGGAGAGAGAGGGAAAAAAAGATGTCTTTTTAGTCTTAGAAAGCAGCCACCCGAGGGCTAAGGTGCATCTGCCTTAGTTCTAAGTGGGCACTGGTCAGAAACCCCAGGTCTGCATGACCAGTGTGGGAGTCTCTGAAATCAGGACCTACATGTCTGTGAAGTCAGTGTCCCAAAATCACAGAGGAGGCCAAAATTTGGGTCTGGTTTCTGTCCTCAGAGTCCCTATAGATAGCAATCTGGATGGAAAAAATTGGGGAGAATCCCTGATTTTGCCAGCACTCAGGGGTTCTTTAAAAATAGAATGGAAAGGGCTGGAGAGATGGTCTAGAGGTTAAGAGTGCCGACTGCTCTTGCAGAAGACCCGGGTTCGATCCCCAGCACCCACATGGTGGCTGAGAACTGTCTGTAACTCCAATTCCAGGAGAACTCCAGTTCCAGGGGAATCTGACACCCTCTTCTGACCTCCGAGGCATTGCACGACATGGGTGCACAAACCTGCATGCAGACAGTACATTCATACACATAAATAAATAAATAATAAAATTTTAAAAATGGAACAGAAAATAATGGGAGACAAAGAAGGAAGAATCGGAAGGAAGACAGGCACAAAGAAGGAGGGAGAGGGAGATGGAGGGAAGCAGGAGAGAGTAGGAGAGCAGAGAGATGCACTGCCTTTGCACGGGAACCCTGTTTGAGGCAGTCTGCGAGCTTGTGGATTCAAAACAATGAAGGGCTAATACTGAGAGAAGCAGAGGGAGGAGAGAGGAAGTACGGGTTAGAAGTGGAGAGAGAAAGAGGGAGAGAGGGAGGGAGGCAGGGAGGGAAGGAGGGAAGCAAGAGAGGAGAGCGGTACCTCATTGTGAAATGCTGGTTGTCTGGAGAAATAAGCGGCTGGCAGGTCCAGGGGTTGCAAAAAGTTTGTTAGGAAGTCCTTCTCTTTTTCTTTTTTTTTTTTTTTTGGTCTTTTAGAGACAGGGTCTCTCTGTAGCTCTGGTTGTCCTGGAACTCACTCTGTAGACCAGGCTGGCCTTGAACTCACAAAGATCCACCTGCCTCTGCCTCCCAAGTGCTAGGATTAAAGGTGTGCACCACCACACCCGGCTGGAAGTCCTTTTCAGGGTGAGAGCTGGCAAGCATTCTAACAGATCAAAATGCCGGTGAGCAAGTGTCTTGAACCCTGACCAAGGTTGCAGCACTAATATTAGGTTATAAAAATGCAGGAAACCCCAATAAAAGGCACATGAGGCTTAGGTCACTCCAGGAACATACTTCCATGTGGAACTGCCAGCGTGAGCTGCGTGCAGACACGTGATGGGACTGGACAGCATGGCAGGGGGCAGAGAGAGGCAGAGAGAGACAGAGAGGGACAGAGAGGGACACAGAGAGAGAGAGAATGGGACAGAGAGAGATAGAGAGGGACATAGAGAGGGCAAGATGGTGGCTGGGGTCCACCCTTTATACCCATGGGGTGGGGCCTCAGGTATAGGGGAAGGGGTTAGATGATTGCCAGCTTCTGGAGGAAGTAGGCACATGTGTGCCCCTTAGGATTCTGGGAAGCCCAGACCTAACACTGGGTAGCCCTGGTTAACCATGAACTCACAGATGTAAGGTTATGGCGCGCTCCCCCCAGAATGAAAGGCCATGAGGTCTAAGCTCTTTGGAGCAAAGTTTAATTCAGGGTAGCCGGGGCTAGGCTCAGGGGAGAGGTAGAGCCAAGCCCAGAATGGCATCTGGCTTGGGAATTTAAGGGAGAAGGTGGGAGTGGGATTCAGTGAGGGTGGGGTGGGTCAGAAGGCAAGGCAGAAGATTCCTGAGTAATCAGTGGTGGCCTGCTTTAGCATAATCAAAGGCTGGCCTGGTAGAGCAGGTTCTTGGACCTCCAGTCTTAGGTGTCTCTGCATTCCAATGGGCTTCTGGATCTCACAACCTGACAACAGAGATCTGCCTGCTTCTGCCTCCTGAGTGCTGGGATTAAAGCATGTTAACATATTTGGCCTAGTTTGGTACACTTTTACTTGTAGGTATGATATATTTGTCAGTCTGTGCCTCATGACTGGTGTTAGATAGGCGGTGGTGACAAGCAAGAGTTATCCTGCCTCTGTATTTGCACTCAAAATGGAGGCCAGTGCTGCTTGTAATGGACTCCTGCAGAGCAAGGCACAGTCTGAAAGCCATAGTTGCACTCACTATGGAGTGACTTAGAGGAGGGCACAGCCTGTTCTCAACAGTTATCAGCCTAAATTTGCATAAGAGAGGGGAACAGCTGAGCCTTGTGAGAAAGGAGGAAGCATGTGCAATGAGCCTGAGTAAGGTGTCTCAGAGAGCATTCCCAGTGCAGCCTTGAAGGAGAAGAGGCCATTCTGGACAGTGCAATGTCCAGGTTGGTGCTGTGTGGTGACTTTTACTCAATCAGGCACAGGAAATGACATATAGAGAAAGAGGCAAAAAAAAAAGGCAGAAATCCACATACCATAACAACCAGACCCTGCCCATTCAGAGCTTAACTCCCTATGAACCAGGATGTGTGATTCTGAATGCCCAGTCTCAAAAAGAAAGAGAGCTTGTGTTCTAAAATTTACAAATTAACTGGGCTGGAGAGCTGGCACAACTGTTAAAGGTTACTACTTACATTATTGGCAAAAGATCAGCCCTTTCTTCAGATACAGACCATGCTCAGATAATACAAGAGATAAGACTGAATAACTTCTTAACTTTAGTTTTTTTTTTTAATTTTATTTATTTCTGTATGTGTATGAATGTACTGTCTGCATGCAGGTTTGTGCACCCGTGTTGTGCAATGCGTCGGAGGTCAGAAGAGGGTGTCGGATTCCCCTGGAACTGGAGTTCTCCTCGAATTGGAGTTTTACACTGTTCTTGGCCACCATGTGGGTGCTGGGGATCGAACCCCGGTCCTCTGTAAGAGTGGTCGGCGCTCTTAACCGCTAGGCCATCTCTCCAGCCCTGTAGCCACCATTTTAAGCAATTACTGGAACCAGCCCAATTCAGGGAAAAGGTCGATTGCTCAAGGCCTCAAGAACAGCTGATAAAATTTAAACTTGTCTAAGATAACTGTTGTTATGTGTGGGCAGGTAGACTGGCTCAACATTTTCTTGGTCCAGTCACAAGATTGTGTCTAAAGATAACTTTTGGTATGTGGGGGCAGGTGGGCTGACCTAACCATGAGCTGTAACCCTGTTATTGTCCAATAAGACTAGAAGTTACCCAAACCCCGCTAAACTTCCTCTAGACCCCATATAAAAGGGCCTGCGAGCCAATTTATTGGGGTTGGAGCCTTTTCCCTCCCACCCCAGCATGCTGGTTTACTTTTTCCAGAAATAAAGTCTTGGTTTTCCATCCTTCGGTGTGTCCGGTGTGTGGATTCTCAGACCCTAACAGTTTCAGGGACCCAAAGGCCCAGACAACACTGATTTTCCCCTTGGCTTGCTGATGTCTTAGTGACTGATATGGTCTGAGAAATCTTGTGCTTTTGCCTTTAGATTGCAACTGTCCTGTTTGGTGTCTTAATGTTTGGATTACTTCAGCTCAATTCTATAGGTACATATATTGATTACAAAGAAATGTTTTGCTCAGAACTATAAAACACAGCTGACGGGGCTAGAGAGATGTCTCAGCAGTTAAGAGCGCTGGCTATTCTTTCAGAGGACCCAGGTTCAATTCCCAGCACTCACATGGTAGCTAGCAGCGGTCTGTAACTCTAGTTCCAGGGGATCTGATGCCATCTTCTGACCTCTGTGGGCATTGCACAACATGGGTGCACTTATACACATGCAGGCAATGCATTCATACACAGAAAATAAAAAATAATAAATAAAATATTTAAAACAAAACAGGGCTTATTAGACATGGACTTGCCTTGTCTGGTCCTTACTTGAAGGCTAAAGAAACCTCCTAGCTACCATGACTAGAAACTCCAGACCATGAAAGGAGTGAAGTGATAGTACTCGATGGCAGGAGCTAGATGTGAGGGAACCAAAGAAAACCACAATTGGATTATGGTAGTTGTGTCTCCTGCTAGTCATATGCCCCTTTGTGGATAAACAGCCTTGAAGCTGCAGTTAGATTGTTCCTGCTATACTGAAAGCAAAGGATCTATAGCTTTTCTTTTTTTTTTTTTCTTTTTTTGCTCTTTTTGAGACTAGGTCTCCCTGTAGCCCCAACTGGCCTGGAACTCACTATGTAGACCTGTAGACCAGGCTGGCCTTGAACTCACAGAGATCTGCCTGCCTCTGCCTCCTGAGTGCTGGGTTTAAAGGTGTGCACTACCACGCCTGGCTACTAGGGCTTTCTCAATTGCCACAGTAACTAAGGGTTAGAGAAATGGCTCATCAGTTAAGAGTACTGGCTACTTTTTCAGAGGACCTGGGTTTAGCTCCTAGCACCCAGATATTGGCTAATAACCATCTGTAACTCTAGTTCCAGGGGATCCAACATCTTCTTCTGGCCTACATGGGCATTGAGTGCACTTATATGCTGGCAAAACACTCAAACAATTAAAATTAAAATAAATAAATTTTAAAAAATTTAAAAGGGCTCTGACTTCATTATAGTATTAACTTATACTGTGGTTTTGACCCCTTCCTTTGTGGGCTTTTCAGAATGATCCTGAGAAGAAAGAATCTTCTCACTGCTTGCATGTCTCATAAACACACTGAGTTTTCCTTTTTTTCTGCTTTCTTTTCTGTGAGACCCCTGTTCTTATGGGCCTTTCTATAGTGCCTTTTGCCATATGCAGATTCCCTGTCTCATATCTAGCAGGATATGTTTTCTAAAGTCATTCTCCATGGGAAGGCAAACATAATTCAGAGAGAACTCAGTCGTAGTTACTTGGGCAGGCCAGCTATACCCTAAAAGGAAGATCTGGTCTACCAGGATTTCAGAGGGGGGGGAAAAAGTTCGCTTTACTCCATGAATATGCCACCCACCTTCTACATATTCATAACATTTTAAAATCCATTATGTCCAGCACACTGGGCTATCTTCCCAACCCACCTCTTCAGTCTTTGGAGCATATTCTTTGATTTACTTTGTTAAATAAACCTGCTTAAATTATGTTTCTTGATTAAATCTTGCCTTGAAAAAAACCCAAGAACTAAAAGACCTCTTAACATCTTGGTGCTATGACTCAGATAAACTTTCATCAAAGACAAGGTAAAGCATGGTGGGTGTCCCCTCTGTTTGAGCCCATGGCCTCTGCTCTCCTGGAGCCTGCATCTTAGAATGCACATGTCTTGGAAATGTACTGAGAGTTTGCTTTTGCTGGCTTTCTCTGCTGTGGGGCCCCAGTTCTCTCCTATAGTATGAGCCTCTTTCTCCACTTCCCTTTCTCTGTGGTTATGTATAACCCTTAATTAATCCCTGCTGCCACCCAGCAAAGCTATTTCACTTCTTTCTTTGATTGGTGGTGAGGACTGAGGACTGCTGTTTCCTCTCTTCTATGCTTCCTCTTTTTGCCCAGAAACTCCACAGGACTGAGTTCTGTTAAGCTTGATCAAGTGGGCAAACTCTAGTTCCTAGGAAATTAGATGAGATCCCCCTCTCCTTCCATCTCTGTATTCTCCATTTATGGATACTGACAAAGGCTTAGGACTTATTCCTTTCCTATTGCAAAAAGGACCCAGGACAATATGTCTATTGCAGATATCTCTTATCCTTTTATGGCATGAAGACACACTCCTGACACCCTCTTGCCTTTATTTGACACCTACTCTACTACTGGGAAACTCAAGCAGTTAAGAGTGTCGACTGCTCTTGCAGAGGACCTGGGTTCAATCCCCAGCATCCACATGGCAGCTGAGAACTGTCTTTGACTCTAGTTCCAAGGGAATCTGACACCCTCTTCTGACCTCCACAGCATTGCACAATGCGGGTGCACAAACCTACATGCAGACAGTACATTCATACACACATACAAAAAAAAAAAAAAAAGAAGAGATTCTTTGTCCCATTTTGCCTTCTACTCCCCAAAATTTGGGTTCTGGAACCTAAAGGTCTGTAGAGCAATTTGTTATATGTAGGTTCTGTCAGATCTAGTAGGATGAATGTGTGTGTGTGTGTGGGGGGGAGGTATTTATGTACGTGTATATTGTATATGGATGTTTATTTACATGTATGTGGGCACATATGTGTTCGTGTGTGCACATGTGTGCACATGCATATGGAAATAAGAGGTTGACTTTGGGTGATTTTCTCTACCGAGGCAGGGATCCCCGTCTCTGTCTCCCATGCACTAGGAGCACACTCACCAACACACTCAGCATTTACATGGGTGCTGGGGATCCAAACTCTAGTCCTCCAGCTTGTGCAGCAAGCACTTTGTCCTCTGAGCCATCTCCTTAACCCAGGATTCGTTTTCCTAAAGCCTTTCTCTGCAGGAATGCAAAAATGATTAAGAGAGAGTGCAGTTTCAGGAATTTGGTGGGAAGCTACCCTGAGTTCTTGTGTTGATTAGGGGATACCCTGGTCACCCCTGGTTTTAGATTTTTATTTTGTTTGTTGGGTCCCCTGGTAGCATCAGCTGGCCTGGAATTTATACGTAGACTAGGCTGGCCTCAATCTCCTGAGTGATGACATTAAAGACATGTACCACCATACCTGGCTTGGTTCTAGGTTTTAACTCATGAAGAAGGATGCTCCTAGAGGAGGCAGTCACTGGATACTGGAGTGGATGGACACTTATCCTTTACCTTGGTTGCTCTTCTCTTTCCAGGTATGAATCAGGAATCATCAGGTATGTATGTCATCCAGATGATCTATGTGTCATCAGGTCTGCTTCATCACATACATACTTGTCACTGGTTCAAAATTCTATGGGGAATGAAATTAAGTACAACCTGGTATTATAAAATGGGAACATTTATGGACTGGGTGTAGTGGCACATGCCTTTATCCCAGCACTCAAGAGGCAGAAGCAGGTGCATTGATGTGAATTCAAGGCCAGCCTTGTCTACATAGAGTTTCAGGCCAGCTGGGGCTACAGGGAGACCCTGTCTCACAAAAGGCATCTGTTTACCTGAAGAACTAAGGTAGATAGCATAAGGTTACCTTCTTCTACAGAGAGAGAGAGAGAGAGAGAGAGAGAGAGAGAGAGAGACTAGTGGGATAGGCTCTACAGAAGACTCACTACTGGTTCCAGTGTTAGCAGGACATCCCACATAGGAAAGCAGACATGCATGTATATAAATGATGCAAAGGTTCCCATTTTTTTAATCTTTTTGAGACAGGGTAACCCAAAAATATATGTTAACTTGTAATTGCATCTAAAACTGCAATTACAAGTTAACATATATTTTTGGGTTTCTATGTATTTTCTCTCCTGGATTTTCTTATTTATATGAAATAGTTCACTGTCTAAGGTCATTGGAGCTAGAATGCAATATTCAATAACTCAGAATCATATGAAACCAAAAAAATGGTACATAAAAAACCGTTCTAAAAAAATCAAAGCAACATGGTTGGGAATTTGGCTCAGCAGGCAAGGGCACTTGTAACACAAGTCTGACAACATGAGTTCAATCCCTGGAAGCCAGATAAAGGTAGGAGGAGAGAGAACTGATTCCAAAAGTTGACCTGTGACCTCTATATGTACACCATGGCATTTACACACACACACCATATATATGTACAGTAATAATAATTTAAGATTTGTTAGATGTTTTAATTTATATATATATATATATATATGTATGCATATATACATGTGCGTGGGTGCTCACAGAGGAGAGAAGAGGGTATCAGATTTTCTGGATATACAGGTGGTTGTGAGCTGCCTAACATGTGTGCTGGAAACTGAACTCAGGGCTTCTGCAAGAGCAGAAAGTACTCTAAATCATTGAACCTGAATAAAAAATTTTGAAAAGGAATTCAAGTAGCAATAAAGTCTTCCTAAGATCTATAAATCCGTTTGTGTTGCTCTGGCTCATGATATTAAGCAAGAAAATGAACTAGGAAGGAATAAATAAGTTGGAGAGATACAAGGAAGGGTTGGAGTATAAGGATATAGTTTTGGTAAGAAAGGCTAAAAGAAAAGAGAATATTTTACATGAGAAAGGATTTAAAAATTTTTTATTTTATTTTATTATTTTTTATATGTATGAGTGTACTGTCTGCATGTAGGTTGGTGCACCTGTGTCGTGCAATGCTGCGGAGGTCAGAAGAGGGCGTCAGATTCCCCTGGAACTGGAGCCAAAGATGGTTCCTTAGCCACCATGTGGGTGCTGGGAATTGAACCCGGGTCCTCTGCAAGAGTAGTCGGTGCTTTTAACCGCTGAGTCATCTCTCTAGCCCCGAGAAAGGATTTTTATAAAATAAAATTTTGTCCTAAGATAAAGTGGCCAAAATGGAAAAGAAAAGATAAAATCAAAACCAGATTGTTTAAATACGTTATAGAAAGTCTGAGTAAATCACAAAGTGTTTATGGAAGGTGAAACTTAAAGGGTAAATTCAGTATGTTGATAAAAAATTAGACTGGACCCCTCTATTTAAATTAGTATAGTTCTTTTAAGATATAGATCTGTTCCTTATAACATTTATAAAAACCAGCTCATAGAACAAAAAATTATGCTTACTCAAGATAATTATATTTTTTGCCATTTGTCAGGCTTTTAACTACTTAAAAAGCAAGACTTGAGCTGGGCATGGGTGCATGACTTTGATCCTAGCACTTGGGAGGCAGAGGCAGGCGGATCTCTGTGAGTTCAAGGCCAGCCTGGTCTACAGAGTGAGTTACAGGACAGCCAGAGCTACAGGGAGACCCTGTCTCAAAAAAGACCCCCCCAAAAAAAAACAAAAAAAAAAAACAAAAAAATCCCCCCAAAACGCAAGACTTGATAAAAATCAAGGTTCATTTAAAAATTCATTTGTTTTTATCTAAACTTTGTCTAAATGATACATAAAGTTAAAAGTAAGATACATTACATTCTCTTAAAGATTGGTAAAACTGACCTTATAGGTGTTCAACAACCAAAGCTTGGAGGCCTAAGGCAATGAAGACAAAAGGGCAAAAAAGGACAGATAATGTTTTGGCCTTTGTCTTCCAAGATCATCCAGGACCCAGCCAAGTCTGGGGGCCTTTTAGAAAGGTCCTACAGCTCTGTTAAGTCATTTGGTCAGAGAGACCATGAGACCCCAGAGGTTAGGCTCCAGCAAGTATACTTCCTAAAATGAGGACTACCCTTGGAGGAGACATGTCCCCTAAACTTCCAAGAGAAGCCACATGGTCAGCAAGGCCCTGACCCAGCCCTGCAGATGGCACAACTGATGGGAGAAAAATTAAAGAGCCCAAAGACTCCACATAAGTCCCTGAGGGTAGCCTTTGGGGTGTCTCAAATGACCTTAACAGTTAAAGGAAAGAAGGTTAATTTTTGGCTACTTACATGGTCTTAAACATCCAGCAGGAAAGTATAACTTACCAGGGCATTTTCATATTCTGTATTATAAAGCCACACTTGCAGTCTGTATTGTATTACTTACTGATTGATTGAATGATTGATTGATTGTGTGTGTGTGTGTGTGTGTGTGTATGTGCAGCATGACAGGCACATGCATACTACAGTGGGTGAGTGGACAGAGAACAACTTGTAGGAGTGAGTTGCTGCCCTTCTTCCACTATTCGGGTCCTGGGGATCTAATACAGGTCGTCAGGCTAGGTGGCAAGAATCTATTCCCCAGTAATCTTGCTGACTCTCCATGTTGTAAAAGGAATCAGCATATACATGTTATTATTAATTTGGCACCTACATGCTGATAATGTTTGTTTCTTCTGAGTTAATCCCCCTTCCCAGACCAGATGCCACTGGAGGAAGACAAGGTTGGTACTAGCAAAAACTAACTTGACTCAGTTTATCAAGAAGTACCTGAGCCTAGAGTGAGGAGAAAGTATAAGAGATTATAATGAGGCAAGCACAGACATTACAGGTCTCACAAACGTGGCTGAGCATCTGACCAGAGGGGCAAGACTAAACTCGGGAATGACTGATAGCCTCTTCTCTGCCCCTTTCTCTCTGTTGGCTGGAGACGAGATGGAAAACAGACTTTTAGAGTGCAAATCCACTGTCTTCTCAGATTGCCAGCTCCCTGAGTAAGGGAGTTTTAAGGATTCAATTCCTATCTTTGCTCTTTGGTATCTGCAAGTGACAGGCAGCAACAAGCCCCATTTTCCAGTTATATAACCTGATCAAATAACTGGTCATAATACAAAACAAATCTTTCCCCTCATCTCCACCCCCCCCCCCACTACTGGCACAATGAGTCCTGCCTTCCCGCTCTTTTCCCCTTTGGGTAAAACTTTCCTTAAGCCAGGCCTGCCTGCCTGGCTGTTCTTTCTTGTTGCTGCTTGTTTCCCATGTCACTGTTTGGGTGGGTGTGACCATCCTTAGCTTCTCTTATTCATATAGTTAAATTACTTTTCTTGTTCTGTGTTTCCTCTCTGATCCCTTAAATTCCTAATCAAGCTGGTTTCTTTTTGAATTCAGCAACTCAAATGGTTATATGACAAAAATACTGGCCCATCTCTGTCAGACAATGCTGAGACAACATACCCTGCCCTGGATCAAATGGACAAAGATGTGAGACCTCCCCCCCCCACCCCCAGCCAACAAGATCACATGTGCTTATGCTAGTAGCCATCATAGGCCTGCCTTCCTGCTTAAAATTTTTTTCTTTTGTCTTTTCGAAACAGGGTCTCCCTGTAGCCCCAGGTGTCCTGGAACTCACTCTGTAGACCAGGCTGGCCTTGAACTCACAAAGATCCACCTGCCTCTGCCTCCCAAGTGCTAGGATTAAAAGCGTGCACCACCACGCCCGGCTAGATGCAGCTTTTTTTCAGTTTCTAGTCTCCTGTCACATTAGGACAGTTACTGCATCTCTCTGACATATCTTTCCTTTAACCTTAAAGTGTGTAGTCATCACTATCTCCTCCTTTTAATAAACCAGATCTTTTCTGAAATTCTTTTCTGCAGTAAAGTCAAGAATCTGACTTTATTTAAGTGGAGGTCTCTTGGTGGAACTGGGCCTATAAATTAAAGGTGTGTGCCACCACGCCTGGCTCCTGCTTTAATTTTTGTGTCTTTGATCCTTAACCTCTTGCTATCTTCTAGACTCCAGACCTTAAAAGTTCAAATAATGACTTTTGGTTGACACCACTGCCTAATGTAATTGCTTCCTTTTTATAAAGGGCATCAGGCTCCACTAAGAGCAACAGCTGGGACTCCCTAGACCATCAACCTGTGAACCTTTTCAGCTGGAAGTGGACAAATAAGATGTCCTCTGGCTCCCTAGAAGATCGTAGGGATTCAGTGCTTCAGGAACAACCACACCGGATAGGAAAGGAGTTGGACATAAGGGAACCAAGAAAACTGCAGCTGGAGTTTGGTGGCTGGATTTGAATGCCATTTGTGCTTAAATACCCTTGAGGCTGCAGATAGATCAGAAACTAGGGGACAAGGGCATCTTCTGATACATGTATATTAATGGAGAGTATATGTCCTCAAAAGACCTAATGTCATTTGTATTGTAGTTTACATACCCCCTTGTGGGCTTTTCTAGCGGATCGGGGAAGAAATACCCTAAAAGGTGCAGCATAATGGGGGCATCACTTTCCTTGATGAATATGTCACCTACCTCATAAATATTCACAAAGCTGAGCCAGTTGTGGTGGCGCATGCCTTTAGTTCCAGCACTTGGGAGGCAGAGGAAGGCAGATCTCTGTGAATTCAAGGCCAGCCTGGTCTATATAGTTCTAGGCCAGGCTAAAAAAAAAAAAAAAAAAAGAGCAGAAAGATCCTGTAACACTGATACCTAAACTCCCGAAAGCACCTTGCTTCTGGGCAGAAAGGACTAAATGATTGCCTCTCTGTTAGCCTGTCTCAGTCTCCGAGGCTGATTTGTTGGCAAAAGTCTAACTTTTTGGCTGTTGGCCAGCACGACGGGCTGCTCTCTCATCCTGTCCCTCTGCTTCTTGAGTCATGGCCTTGTCAGGTCACAGCAGCATTCATTGGATCTTATCTGGCTCCCTCACTACAGAGAAGTTGGCCATTGTTCCCACTGCCAGCTTGAAAACCCTACTCAGACTTCACCAGGAGGGAAAAGCAGCTGGAAAACAGAACTCCAGGCTCTTCCCAAGGCACTGACAGTATGTGCAGCAGAGAAGGCCAGGCCTGAGTGTTGGGTCCTGGCCCCAGGTGATCTGCTGACCAGCTTGTTGACCAAGCGCTTATCTTGCTGGAACATCTTGTTACCCTCCTTCTTAGAAGTCCTGACCCACCCACGCCAGAGAGCCACCTGTGCCTGGGGGCATGAACCTCTGACCTTGGTTTTTTCACTTCTGCTGTAAGCCTGTATATAAGGCCCCCTGTCTTCAATAAACTGGCATCTGGCATCCCCTCAGCACAGATGACCCGCTGTCTTTCTTTCAATCCTCAGCCCCTCGCCTGACCCTTTGGGAAATGCAGTAGCGCAGGTGCTACACCTGAGGATACTCTCAAACACAGTGAAGGGCGTGCTGAGAGTGTCTGCATGAGACGCATGGTTCATGGAGGCAGGCTGTCACACATGGATCAGCAGGAGAGACCCATGAGCCAGGACAGCTGGAGGAGCCTTTCTGGGTGCAGAGGGGACAGCTAACACTGAACTTGAAGATATTTTATTGAGGGGGCTGGAGAGATGGCCTAGTGGTTAAGAGCACCGACTGCTCTTGCAGAGGACCCAGGTTCAATCCCCAGCAGCCACATGGTGGCTGAGAACCGTCTTTAACTCCAGTTCCAGGGGAATCCGATGCCCTCTTCTGACCTCTGCGGCATTGCACAACACGGGTGCACCAACCTACATGCAGACTGTGCACTCATACACATACAAGAATAAAAAATTTAAAAAAGTGAAGATATTATATTGACTCATTTGTAGAGCAGTTTATGGAACTGGAACATCGTGAAATAGTGGACTAAGAAAGCTATCCACAGAACTATGCCTCCTTTAGCCCTCCTGTGTGTGTGTGTGTGTGTGTGTGTGTAGGTGATGGAATTGAGCTGGCACTAATAAGCAAAAAGACAAAGTAATAGCAAGCTTGGAGTGGCCAGTGCTAGCCAGAGCTGCTACAATATACCATGAAAGGGATGTCTTGATTAAATCTGAGCTTGTCCAGATTTTATCTAAGACTCTTGGGGATAACAAAAAGCATCATACAATTTATAGGCTACAGAGTTCTGGGAAAGTTGAATATCTAACCAGACCCTTAAGCCAAGAAGTCTAGGTACCCCAGATTGACTTACTATACCTCACCCTTTTTCCAGC
This sequence comes from Rhizomys pruinosus, assembly GCA_009823505.1. Classification (NCBI taxonomy): domain Eukaryota; kingdom Metazoa; phylum Chordata; class Mammalia; order Rodentia; family Spalacidae; genus Rhizomys; species Rhizomys pruinosus. Next base: position 921,489 of record VZQC01002583.1, on the reverse strand, counting down.
AAGGTGTACCCCCAAATCTTCTGGCTACTCCCTATTTGAGATCATGTTGTTGGAAATGACCCCCCAGTAATAGAAAAGTTGAGAGGGGGCTTTCCCAACAAAAAGGAGATCTAGAAGTATCCAGAGATTTCCTCTGCAAAAAGACTTTATTGTGGTTTATGCTATTGAGGGGGGCTGCTGGTCTGTGGCTTTTCCTGGAACTGATGGTCCCACAGCTAAATACCCAGCTGAGGAGCTGATCACTCTTCATAGCAAACATCCACCAGTCCTGCAGATATGATGGCCAAGAGAAATGTGTGCATCAACGACCTGGGTTAGATGGTGAAAATCATAGAAATCTGTTTATTCTATGCAACAAGCCATTTATATAGGTAGCATGACATCACCTCCTAGTGGCAAATCCCACACCTTTTACATCACGTGTTGCTCCAGCCCACAGGGTGGGCTCAGGAAGGGATGTGCAGTTGAGTAAGTCAGCTCCTGGTGCGCCAAGCACGTGCAAGCCTGCATGTGCCCACGCCCTATGCCATATCAACAGAAAAGGATTAGATTTACTGACAGTAGAAAAGGAGGAATTATGCCTGTTCTTGCTGGAAAAAAATCCATTTCTATGTAATCAGTCTGTAATAATACAAGGTCTGATAAAAAGTCCAAGATAAGATTCAAAGGCAGGGAGAAGCCACCTCCTGGTCATTCTGGTCTTTATTCACCCTGTGGCTTATGGCAAAGGTGAGTCCATTATCAGTGATTATAATGACTCTACTATTTGGAGATTGTGTTCTCTGATAGCTGTCTTTTCTTGCCTGGATGCAATGAAACTACAGATGGTCCTGAGGTCTGGGTCTACATGTCATGCTTTGGACCATATGGATGTTTAAGACCAAAGCTGACCATTCAGAGTTGATTGAAAAGTTAAATTCTCATATGTTATATTCATATATAATCTTTTAAAAATATTTTATGTGTATGAGTTTATTGCCTGTATGTATGTAGGTGTACCTGTGTCATGTAATGCCTGTGGAGGTCAGAAGAGGGCATCAGATCCTTTGGAACTGGAATTACAGATGGTTGTTAACTGCTATGTGGGTGCTGGGAATGGTACCCAGGTCCTCTACAGGAGCAACCAGTCCTCTTAACTGATGAGTCATCTCTCCAGCCTCTTCATATATAATCTTTTTTATTTATTTATTTATTTATTTATTTATTTATTTATTTATTTATTTATTTTTTGGCCTTTTTGAGACAGGGTCTCCCTGTAGCCTCAGCTGACCTGAAACTCACTATGTGGACCAGGCTGGCCTTGAGCTCACAGAGATCTGCCTGCCTCTGCCTCCCAAGTGCTGGTATTAAAGGCGTGTGCCACCATGCCCAGCTCTTCATATATAATCTTTTAAGCTTAGATTATTTTTGTAGTCACACCCCTCCTTGTCCATTAAGGACAATTATGCTTTGCTCACTAGTAGCTAATAGGTTTGTGCACTTGGTTCACTAAGAGTTAAAACTTCTGGCTTTGTTGATGTGGAGGCTTGAGGAGGGAAGACTCTTCTCCTAGAATGCTGGGAGCAGACCAATAAGACAGCTGTTTTCTGGAATGCTGAAACAGGTTGTAAGGCCTGTTAAAATTTAGAGAGCTGAAAGGAAAACAGACTTGGGAAACAGACCAATGCTAGACCTTCAACAGGATGGATAAGACTACATTTTATTCAAACGGAGCTAGTGACATCTTCCTTCCTGTGGGATGGAAGCAACAGTGTGGTCCATGAGGAGAGGTAGTGATCTTATAGTGTCTTGGGCATGAGGAAATGGATGCAACTGGGACTGGGGTCTACATGTTTCATTCTCTGGGGCCCTTTCTCAAACAGGCTATCTGTGATAGTAGGCTGCAGTTCCAGAGGAAGATTAGTAGCAGTTTGGAGGTAGAGATAAGGCTGATTAACGATTTCAGAGGAATTCTGTTTCTCTATCAGTGCCCCCACCTCTTTACATATATCAAAGGAAGACCATAACTGGGGCAGTGGCCATGATCTTGGGCACACTGTTCTGTTTTCTTACTATTATGATGGGAAAATTCCTGTGTTTTGTATTGCTTGAGTACTTACCATATGTAAACTCTCTGTGAACTTCCAACCCTAAGCTTTCTAATAAAAACTTTGAGGCAATAAAAAACTGCTCCCAAGTGGAACAGCCAGAGTCATCCGGTTTCATTCTCAGCTTCTTGGAATGATCAATTTCAGGGCATGTATATATTTCAGAGTTTCTTTTTATTTTATTTATTTATTTATTTATTTATTTTTTAAATTTTATTTATTTTTGTATGTGTATGAATGTACTGTCTGCATGTAGGTTTGTGCACCTGTGTCGTGCAATGCTGCAGAGGTTAGAAGAGGGTGTCGGATTCCCCTGGAACTGGAATTTTCCTGGAATTGGAGTTACAGATGGTTCTCAGCCGCCATGTGGATGCTGGGGTTCGAACCCAGGTCCTCTGCAAGAGCGGTCGGTGCTCTTAACCGCTAGGCCATCTCTCCAGCCCCCAGAGTTTCTTTTATTTAACTTACCTGGTAGATAGATACCTTGAAGTAACCCTGGAATGCTTTACTATGCTTTATTACTCTGCGATGTTTTCACTACTGTCAGATGTTTTATTACTCTGCAATATCTTGAAGCTCTCTTCTGCTTTCCACAATGTCTAACTATGGATAAAGAAGTAAAAATAAGAGAATGGAAAGTTCACCAAATGATTTAATGAAGAAACTGGTCCAATTAGTCCAAGAAAAATATAGATCAGTATCTAAACTTCTGTCAGTGATATGTTTTTGTAATCTACAGTAACCATTTGACTAACTCCAAGCCTAATTAGCCTGACCTAGCTACAGATTAAAAAGCAGCAGATGTCCTGACCACACCTGGGAGATCTACTTTGTAAGCTGTGTGACTGGGCGGAATTTTCATGAGATAACATGGCTCATCATGAAAAGAAACATAGGTCCCTGGTGTCAGTCATAAATTAATGAAGTATGCCGGGTGTGGTGGCGCACGCCTTTAATCCTAGCACTTGGGAGGCAGAGGCAGGTGGATCTTTGTGAGTTTAAGGCCAGCCTGGTCTACAGAGTGAGTTCCAGGACAGCTGGGGCTACAGGAAGACCCTGTCTTGAAAAGACCAAAAAACAAACAAACAAACAATAGTTCTCTGTTAGGCTGAATTGGACCCAAGACGGAGTCACTGCTGACCGACAGCATGGTGACCATAAGCTGGTGGGCAGCATCTTGGGAAACAGACACTAAACCACCCTAGTTTCTCAGTAACTGATTGTTTTTAACAGTGCAACTGCAATTATCCATCAGAGTCAATTTTCCATAGCAGCCAGACAAAAAACTGAAAAACACCTAATCAAAACTTCCCTCTAACTGAAACCCCACCTTCATCTCCCTGTACCCACAAAAATCCTAATCCTATAAAACCCAGCCTGCAACTAGAAGCTTCTCTCTCTCTCTCTCTCTCTCTCTCTCTCTCTCTCTCTCTCTCTCTCTCTCTCTCCCATGAGGACAGCCCAGCAGGTCATTTTTCCCAATTAAATTTCTCCTTTTGTCACCTCAGAGTGATGTCTTGTGATCCTGGTCATTTTCCTGAAGCTAACATTCTCCGTTTTATTTTCTTCCTGAGTGAGCCTCAGAGGGTATCATCCCAGTGGGTTGTACATCCAGGAATGGGGCATTCTGGAGGGAGCAAAGTTCAGGGTTTACTCTATAAGGTGTCCTTCATTCAATCTGCCATGAAAAGTGACAGGCAAGGAACAGAAACCAGGAAGAAATGTTACCAGAGTCAGCATGTGCCCTAGCCAGCCCTAAACATACCAGGTTCAGACACCCATTCTCAATGAGCCAACTAAAAGAGACAATTTAACAGAGAGAAGCAAAAAAGATTTATTCAAAATGGTCACCTAAGAGGGATCAAAGAGATCCAGTGCCACTCTCATACCCGCCCCCCAAAAAATCCATTTCAGGGTTCTGACATGAAGTTAAGGTATAAATACAACACAGAATTACACATATCTAAGTAAAGCAGTCCTGGTGAAGATATGGTACCACTTATCATTGACCCATCATGACCTGGGCTTTAGTCTCACCTTGAAAAGCTGTCTGACATGCTGTTGGAACTGTGAACTTTCTTTGTGGGAGGCAGGTTCCCCTTCTGGCTGGCATCAGGCTTTGGACTTTCGTTCTCTAAGGATGAGATTCCTAGAGGAAATTCCAGTTCCTTGGGGTTCCTTGTTTCATAGTCTGATAGCCATAAGGAAGGAAACAAGTGTCTCTTTAGAATATTCTTTTTTAATATTTTATTTATTATTTTTATTTTATGTGTATGACTGTATTGCCAGCATGTGTGTAAGTCCACCTGTGTTGTGCAATACATGTGGAGTCATAAGAAGGCATTGGATTCTGCTGGAACTGGAGTTACAGATGGTTGTTAGCCACCATGTGGGTACTGGGAATTGAACCTGGGTCCTCTGTAAGAGCAGTCAGTGCTCTTAAACCACTGAGCCATCTCTCCAGCCCTAGCATATTCTTATTCCTTTTGGCTTGCCAGTTACACAAACAGGTGAACACAAGGTAGCCTGGATGACAGATACCCTCAAGCACAGGCCACAACCATGATCACATCTTGTACCTGGTTAACCAGGCTCTGCCAAGGGAGGCTGTCCTGGAGCTCACCACTGTGCCTTGGCTCTGGCTGTAAGACCCTCTAATGCAAGGGAAGACTCAATAAATATGAAGTGAGCAGAGACAAGAAAGGAAGGGGCAGGGTTCTGTCCTGGCTGCCCAGGACGAGGAGGCGACTTGTCTCTCCCAGCCCTGGGCAAAGCCAAGGCCCACTTCTTAGGGAAGGATTCTTTTTCCTGAGACCTTTAGCAATGCAGTATCGTTGTGAGACAGCTGGCTGAGAGAAACAGAGGGTTAAGTGACACCATAAACAGACCATGAAAAGTCAGAAAAAAACTCCTAAATAGCTATAATTATATTCACTGTGAATTCCATTAAAGTCTAGGTCTACAGCTTCTGTGCATGTAAGCTGGTAAGGAACAAAACCAGATCATATGACACTGGAAGTACTTAACACATGCCTCTCAAAATGTGATAGAACCAACATGAGACAAACAAACAAGTAAAATCAAAATAAGTGGATGGAGAGAAAGGGTAAAGACCTGTGGGAGACAGTCACCAAAACAAGACTAAAAGAATAGGAAAGAAATATTGGTTATTTGAAAAATTAAAGATTAGGGCTAGAGAGATGGCCTAGCGGCTAAGAGCGCCGACCGCTCTTACAGAGGACCCAGGTTCAATCCCCAGCACCCACATGGTGGCCGAGAACCGTCTGAAACTCCAATTCCAGGAGAACTCCAGTTCCAGGGGAATCTGACACCCTCTTCTGACCTCTGCGGCATTGCACGACACGGGTGCACAGACTTGCATGCAGACAGTACGTTCATACACATACAGAAATAATTAAAATTTTAAAAAAATTTAAAAAAATGTTTAAAAAAAAAGAAAAATTAAAGATTAACAAACCTTTAGCCAAACAAATCAAAAGAAAGAGAGACGACTCAACAAAATTAGAAACAAGAGGGGGACATTACAACAAATACTAAAAACATCCTGAAGATTAGGGAATACTTTAGAAATATATATCCTAAGAAATGTGGAAAATCTTGAAGGAATGTATACATTTCTAGACATGTATATTTTGTCTTGTTTAACATTTAGAAAATTTTCTCCTATATCTGTTATCATTCTGGTTAAATGAATATTATTTTACAGTGACCTGCCATCTATATTTAAACAAATATTTAAAAAATCTTTGGCATTTAACAAGCTACTAATTTTTGTGAGGACCAACCTAACTCCATTTTAGCTTGGTCAGCTCCATCTTGGCCTAGAGTTCACCACAGAGCTTTGAAAAACAAAAGCATGGCATAGATAAATTCTTTATTAGTAAAGTGATTTAACTTCTGCCAAAAAGGCGACAACCAAGATGACCCAGACCAACTCCCCTCTTACAGTTAAATGCTTTATGGACAAGAACAGAAAGTCCAAACCAGGTAAAACAAAAGAACAAAGAGTCCAGAGCAGGTGGACATATCCAATGAAAGGCTGCCTGGTCTGTAACCTCCAAGACCTCACCAATCAGAGGAAGGGTCACCATGACCATGATGAAAACCCCCTAACTGGGAATAAAAGCCAAGGGAGATTGGGTCTCGGGGCCACTGCCCTCCAGTCCCATGGGAGTGTGCTCGGCCCCACACGTCCTCTGCTTTATCTATTCTATCTTGGTTGCTGGTTGTTGTGGCTTCTTTTCTGTTTGCTTGTAACTAACCTTCAATTAAACTTATATCTACAATTATTTGTGGCCCCCCGGATCTTTCTTGCCTGAGTGTGGCAGATAGAACCTAACAATTTTTAAATTAAAAATTTTAATTCGGATTTTTTTTTTGGTCTTTTGAGACAGGGTCTCCCTGTAGCCCCAGCTCACCTGGAACTCACTATATAGATTAGGCTGGCCTTGAACTCACAGAGATCTGCCTGCCTCTGCCTCCCAACTGCTGGGATTAAAGGCATGAGTCACCACACCTGGCTTAAATTCAGAATTTTAAAGCCAAATGGCTTTGGTATTTCCAAGAGGGCCCTCTGAAATCTAAGGCAAAACTTAAAATAATGAAGTTTATTCAATATGTTAAATTCAGTGAAGCTTTCTCAGATATGAACTAAAGTTCAACCTTCTGTCAGCTACATGTGTACAGATGGGCTATTACCAGGTGTTCCAGAATCAGCTGGGGTCCTGAAGGATAAATGCACCCCAAGCCAGGTAAAGCAGTTAGTTGAGAAACCCCCAGCCTGGAAACTGTAAAACCCCAATCCCCAACCTCCAACCTGGAGATTGTGTTATCTGGGAAAACATTTACCAGCTCTTATTGTCTCAAACAATTTAGAATCTTTTTAATTTTTTTAAATTAATTTTATTTATTTCTGTATGTGTATCAATGTACTGCCTGCATGCAAGTTTGTGCACCCGTGTCGTGCAATGCTGCGGAGGTCAGAAGAGGGTGTTGGATTCCCCTGGAACTGGAGTTCTCCTGGAATTGGAGTTTCAGACAGTTCTCGGCTGCCATGTGGGTGCTGGGGATCGAACCCAGGTCCTCTGTAAGAGCAGTCGGTGCTCTTAACCGCTAGGCCATCTCTCCAGCCCTAACCTAATTACCTTTCTAAAAAACATCTTGAGCATCAGGACTTAAGATTTCAGTGTATGAATTTGGGGAGACAGAACTCTACCCACTGAGCCAGGCTCAGTCATGTTCAAATGAGTTCAGGGTTCAGCAAGGCTCTGCACCGTGGGACGAAGACGGAGAGGAGGGGAGGATGGAGAGGCGACCCCGACTGGAGAAGGAACTCATCCCATCTTGATGCAGGAGCCCTCCTTCCCTGGCTCTATCCTGCCTGCCACACATTAACAGAGAGAGTAACTTGGGCCACCAACACAGGTTGACAGATCGAGATGCGAGGGAGACTGGAGTAGATTGCGATGGCACTAGAATCACTTGGCATAGTGGAACCAAGTCCTCGTAGTACAACCAGGAGACGAATATACCGAATAAAGCTTCTGGGGGGGCAGGCCCCCCTAAGTTTACTTAGGACCCCTCTCTTGAAGACTTTCACCCCAGCTCAGTGGCAGACACCCAGGGAAGGGGAGTCAGTCCTTTTGAGTCCTTTATATCTTTTTCTAATGAATGCTTGTGGGAATAAAGGCCATAGGGATGTGAAAACACGGAAGTGGTGTTCTAAGACAGAATGTCTGCCTCTGCCTCCTAGGTACAATTTCATCCTCCTGACTTCCTCACTGGAAGCTCCAGGGAGCAGGATTTAGCCGTGTTCCACGCTAGACTTTCAGAGCCCATAACCGTGCCTGGCACACAGAAGACAAGCAGGAAATGTTTGCTACACAAATGAACAAATTATATAGAAAAGTACTCAAGGCGTGCAGTGACTCACATTCTAGAGGAGCTAATGGCAGAAGCAAATCACAGTCTCAGGTCAATGTGGCTTACACTTAGCTCTGACTAGAAACAGCAAAGGTATCTAGATCCCTTCCGGCGCTCTTGCTCTCTCATACAGTGACCAAGAAGTTAACCAAGGATGAATCTGGCCTGGAATTGGGATAGGTGTTTTGGCCCCTCTTTCAATGTGTCCACTCAAATGGAGCCTGGCAGGGTAAAGGGACATACCCAGGGTCCCGGGGGCCGGGCCGCCGGGGGACATCTCTTAGTTATGAAATATCACTTGAGCAAATAAAGACGGACTACCCCGGGCCGTCGGGGACTCCAGAAGGTCATCCGCTGGTGCCTCCGACAATGAAGGCTCGATGGGCTCCTCAGGCGGTCCCCCACCCTTCGGCGCAGGCACACCTGAAAAACCCTTCCAGAGCATGATGCAAACAAATGGCCCGCGGTCTAGGCGACTTGGGCAGACCAGGTATGGACACCTCACGCCAAAGCAGCTCTCCAAGAACAGTTCGTGTTCATGTAGAGAACGAAGGAGTGTATGTCTAGGATTGATGGACATTCCTTTTCAGTACACATTGGCCAAATGATATTAACCTAATTTTAAGGAAATTTATTCATAAATGACTTCTTTCAGAGACCCAGGAACGAGGCTGGCCTGTTTGCCTCTTTTTCTTCCTTGCTTTCACATAGAGGGACCATAATTCCCAAGGCTTGTCCATAATAATTGAAATTAGCACATTCATACTTGAATGCAGGTTGGATCTGAACACGCTTTGTGCTCGGGTCACCTGCTCTGAAACTTTACTCTATCCAGCAGCTGGCTCCACTACTAACGATCGTTTTATGCCTCCCTTACCCTCTCCCGAGTGGCTTGGTCGGGAACAAGTTTGAATTGAAAGGCAAGTACTTCTTATCCTGTTGGTACCCCTAGACCCAACTTCCGTGGATCTGACCAGGAGGCCAGCCACCAAAGACTGTCCCTGTGTGGATATGCTTGAATTTAAGTAAGTTGTATGCTAGGATCAATTGTCGGCGATAATTCCTGCGACTGGCATTCTATGGGGTCCCAAGCAGTAACAAATGCTTTTTCACCAAATATGTGAGGTTCATTAAAGCACTGATATCTGATTAATTAAGGGTCCGAGGTGACCCTAACTCTGGTTTAGCACCATCAAAAATGTGCATGCTGTGGATTACCAGCACACACACCACACAACTGCACAAACACAGCAAAGAGGTATATATGGTGCTTTGTTTGAGACACGGGGAATCCCCCTCTCGCCGGGTGATATAGTACCTCCTAGCAGTGATCCTGGAAACTGCACTCTGTTATGTTTATAAGAGCCAAGGCCTCGTCTGTCCTTGTTGATAAAGGAGCCTCAAGCTGCGCTCTCGCACTGCACTCTGGCCTCCCGTGGAGTGGTAATTTGGATAAAGGTCGGGCTCAATCTTAACCAGTGAGCCATTTTCTCCAGCCCCCATTACAGGTTATGTTCAACTCCTAGACTAGCGTATCTCCCCTTTCTTCCTATGGGCAGCACTGCACTGACCCAGTCGCCCCGTGGCCCCTTCAACTACGAGAATTATCACCAGTGCCTTACCACACCCAATGTTAAGTACAAAAATTGTATTTTATTTAATTGGGTATGAAGGATGTGGACCCTTATTCATCGACACCCAATGTAGTTACCCTACAAAGGTAGAGCAGAGATGCGGGTTTCATGGGCACCACCTTCCTGCGATCGCTGAAGGTTTGACAAGAGATAGATGGTGATAGCACAACACCCTGGCGTGCTGGCAAGCCAACCGTTTTGCAGGTCCTCTGCAGATCCCTGCACACTCTGTACTTTGCCCTGAGCCCTAGATCTCTCCCAAGCTCTTCATATTTTTCAAAACTGTGATTTATGGCATTACAAATAAGTAAACTTTTAGATACCTCTTCCTCCTGTTATTCTAAATATGTCCCAAAAGCTAATTGAGGATTCTAGGTTTCAATTCCCTCTCCACCAAGATGCTCTCGGAACCCCTCGCAAGCCGGGCAATCGAACAACTCAATTAGTAGGCCTGATCCCGCAAAGACCATTAAAGGAAACATTATCAAACAATTATTTAGCGTTTAGTGCTGTGCGGTGGCATCGATTCTGAAAGAGGCATTTTTAGCGACGACTGTGATCCCGTGATATTGCTCATTTGCTTTAACTTTAAGCCACCCATTTGTCTCTAGTTTTTCAGTGTGTGCCTTGGGACGATAACACATGTGGATACTTGGTGAGAGTAAACATCCGGGTATCTTCAGCAGGTCTCTCCACCCGGCGATGCATCAAAATCACTTGCAGAGCTTATCTGATTCCTGTGCGGTACCTTCCCATACACATCGACACACAAAACTTTGTAGTATAGAAGCTCAGAAGCTTCTCAGTCCTAGTGACTGAGATCTAGATAGACACCACCCTAGTACCAGATTTGGGGGAATCTCTGATATAGGGACTCACAAACCACTTCCCGCCTTTCCTCCAACACTCAATAAGTTATGAAGAACCGTACCGATAGAAAACTCCTTCTCTTTCGACGGCCCAGTCATTTTGGTGGGGCTTTGCTTCTCTAAGTTGTACACTTTTAATCCCTATTAGACACCACATTGCATTCTCACATGATGCATGGTGAAGAAAACAGTTCCCGGGCGCCACAGATTATAATTCACGTGAGATGGGGTGAAATTAGCTAATGGTGGAGAGCCCGCGCGGTACTTGCAAGGGGACCGCAGCGTCCTTGACCAACATTTACAAGCATGGTTACAGTAGAGAGGATATGACCTCGAGGGAATAGCTAGGCCACAGGGAGCCAGCCTTCCTCAAGGTCCACGCCGTGATGACGGCGTGGCTTTGGCTGCTCCTCCGGCTCCTCAGAAGGTGAAGTGGTCCTTTCCTCGAAGACTAGAGCACAGAAGGACCAGTTACACGTCCTTGCTTTATATCATGTGAGGTCTCCCTCTCCGTTTTGGCTGTCAATGTCGTGCATCGTCTCTTAACATCCTTATGCTGCCTTAGACTAGGGGACAGGAATCAGCCCTTGGCACAGCCTGCTCTACAGTGGGTTCTGGGACAAATTCTCTACTGGTCAACTTAAGAGACTAATATATGGAGATAGAGGATCCATCGGTCCCAAAGAGTTCGCCACAGACTTCGCACACTTGTAAGCTGTCATGTAAACTAAGTGGTCGTCCTGTAGGCTCTCACTTTGGTTCCCGGGTACCTGACATTAGCTAATTGTGTGGACACTTGGTATGTTTTCTCATTAGGCCCTGGCTGGGTGGGTATACGGCAGGATGTGATCGTGCCCCGGTTGAGTGCTTCTCATATGGAGAATTTCGAGAGGGAGGCTAGATAGAAGACCTCCACCAAACGTCAACCAATGATTTTCTCGGTAGTATGTGACGACTTGTGTACCCGCAGTTATTCCCTGGTTTCCATGTCACTGTAGGGTAGGGGTATCGGTACGTGGGGATATGCTCCTCTCAGTATGAGGTAAAGAGGACTAGAATAGATAGGACCTAATTCGGTTAGAGGCAAGAGTTGGCGGGCATGAAAAGGAGGGCAAGCAAGGACTACCCAAACTATAGAGCACCAGGAAACTCCGAGCGCGGTCCGCAGTAGGTGACACCCTTCCAATGTTGGGTGTTATAGAAACCCCAAATTCATGGGTGGATTGCCATGTATTCCCTACGTACAAATGCACCTCACAGGTACCCTGTGAGAGGTCCTGGTGAAAAAAAAGCTGTTCCGAGGGTAGGTGGGGACGCTTCGCTGGGGTTCCATTGGGATGTTGGTAAGAAGAATGAACCTTTATGTGGTGAGGTTCAATTGCAAGTGTTAGCCTGATCATTTTTTGCAGACAGGAAAATACCCTCACCAATCTATTCTTCCAATCACTCGTTCAACTATCTAATAATTCCTTTAGGTAACTTAGATTACCATTATCTCTAGTAGTGCGACTTCACCCAACCTACTGCGGGCCTATGAAACGTTTCGCCCCAGGGAGGCGCGTGAATCTGTGGTTCTCTGCACAGGGGGCCCACTGTCTGATACAGTCTCTTCGTCATGAAATACATCCTGATTACAAGAGCCTAATACGCGTCATTGCCTCTCTCCTCTGAACGGGGAGGCATATTACTCCACGGTCCCCCTTCCTCCACCCTGGAGGAGGGATCGCCTATCCTTCTCTGCCTGGTGTGATCAATTCTACCATCAGTCGCTGGAGATGAGTCCTGCATTATACTTTGCCATGTGCATCTCTCTATAGTGGGGAGTTCTAGACATCAGTGGTTCCAGAACTCATCAACAGATTGGTAACAACTGTCCTACCTACCTGGGGCAGGATCCAATACAAGCCATAATTCAATGATACCACGTGTATCAGTCTCTTGGCCTAGAACAACTTCTAAATATTGGCTATGGTGATTTCTACCTCTTTATATATATCGTTATACCTCCCCTCGTGGGGCTGTCTCATTTAATGAGTTATTTCATCTTGCTCTGTGAGTGACGTGGCTTGAGATAAACCATGTTTTTAGAAGCTGACTGATCACCATTAGACCCTCTCAGATAACACACTCCCATTTTTCATTCATGTTTTTCTTGTATAGCTTGTGTCCATCCTCAAGTGATGTCGATCTCCTCCCGCGACTAAGGTGTGGCACCATGCCCCAGCACGGTCCTTTCTTTTTTGAGGATTGTCAGGGCAATATTAGTGTGCTTCTTGGTGATATACTTAATCACTTTGGCTCATTAAATGCTCTCCAGTCTGTTTCAGCTCAGCATACCAGTCTGCTGTGCTCACACTCGTGAACCTATATTGAATCAGGTTCTTCGTAACTCCATGCGTAATCCCAAAGACCTCTCAATATTAGGACTCTTCCATGAGTGGATTCTTCACTCGTGCTATCCGATCGTTGTTCAGGCAAGCCAGCGGAGATCAGAAGAGGGCATTGGGATGCCCCTGGAACTGGAAAGTGCATTCAGTTTTTTCCAGCTGCCACACTGGATACATGTTTGGTAATAAGACTTACATTGGTTGCACAGAGACTTACTTGGCTTCCACTACAACATCGGAACTGCTGACAGTTCATTAGCTGTGTACCATCAGTGGTGCGGTATGACATCTACACCCATTGAACAGCTGGGCCTCGCGCTTCATTCTGTAGGCAGAATGGGCATCTCCTTCTGATGAATCAGTCTTTTAAGCACTTCCTCAGGTGAATGGGACATCTCTCCAGCCTGGCGGACAATGGTCTTGGGGATGTGGCTTAAGAGCTTTACTATAACTCCTAACCTGGTGAAGACTAGGCGTGGTATCCCACAACAGCACATCCCCATATACATTATTTATCTCTAAGACCATTCATGAACTCTGGGCTCTCCTTCCCTTCACATACCGAATGTAGAGGAAAAAGGGATGCTTATGAGGACCCGTTTGGTGTCTTGTTGAGCAAAGGAATCTACCAACTCTTCTCCTTCTCCCCAAAGAAGTGACTCACTGCCTGGTTCTATTCTCCACTGACTCATCCTGCGGGCACACTTGCCTCCCTGGCAGGAAGAAAGGCNTACAAGAGCAGTCGGTGCTCTTAACTGCTAGGCCATCTCTTCAGCCCCACAATTTAGAATCTTAACATCAGAACTCACATTGTTTCAAGCTCTGGAATCACAGAAAAATAGAACTACAAAAATAACCCCCAATTCCTTCTTTCCAAATCCTTATAAATTCCATAGCAATTGTGCCTTAGAGAAAAATTTCAAACCTGTAGAGAAACTGTAGCCCTTCATTTAAAAAATAATTTTTTTTATTAATTTTATTTCTGTATGTGTATGAATGTACTGTCTGCATGCAAGTTTGTGCACCCGTGTCGTGCAATGCCGCGGAGGTCAGAAGAGGGTCTCGGATTCCCCTGGAACTGGAGTTCTCCTGGAATTGGAGTTTCAGATGGTTCTCCGCCGCCATGTGGGTGCTGGGGATTGAACCTGGGTCCTCTGTAAGAGCAGTCGGCGCTCTTAACCGCTAGGCCATCTCTCTAGCCCCCATTTTTCTTTTTTTTGGTCTTTTTGAGACAGGGTCTCCCTGTAGCTCCGGCTGTCCTGGAACTTGTTATGTAGACCAGGCTGACCTTGAACTCACAAAGATCCACTCACCTCTGCCTCCCAAGTGCTAGGATTAAAGGCGTGCACCACCATGCCCAGCTGCCCTTCACTATTCTAATAAAGAACAATTTGCCCCTGAAGTCAACCTCTTCATTTTCATGTTGCCGTGGTCAATCCTGATCTAACATTTTCTAACAGGTCCTAGACTCTGAGATTGCTGTAGCCAGGAATGAGTTAATTTAGAATAAAATGGAGCTCAGGAATTCCTGAGCTGGCAACTCAGCCCAGATATGGGGATGGGCTGCTGATAACAGAGCTCATTAAAAACTCTGCCATTGGAAAACCAGATGGGATACAGCTGCCAAGCTCTGAATTCTTCCTTTGTTCCATGGGAAAATCATCCTGGGACAGTCTTTATTTGATTTAATATCTATCTCTTTGAGTTAGTGCATACCATACTTAAGACCTAAGTGCATTCTGTTATTGCTGTCTTACCTGCTTTTACCAAGATTTATGCATGCTCGTAATGGTTAACTGCCTTCCCTCAAAATTGTTAATTCACTCAAAGCTTATCTATGAAGCTTTCTCCCCCTATCCTCATCCTCTTTGTATGAAACACATTCCTTGGAATCCTGGCCCTTTTTGCATGCTTTCTGAGACCCCTGCTTTTCTACTATATAAGCTTGTAGCAAAGGACAATAAATGAGACTTGCCATAAAGAGGTTTGCAGTAAGGACAAGTATCCCAGGAATGTGTCTGTGGCCACTTCTGTACCACTCCCCGCTACTGCTCCTGGGGAGTTAGGGGTGGGTCAGTGTGGGTGCTGGGTCCCAGCATGAGATATCTTGGTCCATTTTATGGACAGATTTAGTTGTCAACTTGACACACCGGGTTAAAGGGAACCTCCATCAAGGAATTTCCTCCATTGGATTGACCTGTTGCCATGTCTGTGGGACATTTTCTTGATTGTTGAATGATGTGGGAGGGTCCAGCTCACTGTGGGCTGCCCCACCCCAGCAGGTGGTCCTGTATTGTATAAGAAAGTAGGCTGAGCACAGGCCTGGGAGCAAGTCAGTAACCAGCTATCCTTCATGGTCTGTGCTCCAGGTTCCTGCTCTGAGTGAGTTCCTGCTTTGGCTTCCCTTGGTAATGGACTGTGCTTGTAAGCGAAATAAGCCCTTTCTTCCCTGAGTTGGTTTTGGTCGATGTTTTTGTCACTGCAATAGAAAGCAGACTAGAATAAAAGCTACTCCAGGTGGGCATGGTGGTGCACGCCTTTAATCCTAGCACTCAGGAGGCAGAGGCAGGCGGATCTTTGTGAGTTCAAGGCCAGCCTGGTCTACAGAGTGAGTTCCGGGTCAGCTGGGGCTAAAGGGAGACCCTGTCTGGAAAAGACAAAAAAAAAAAAGAACAAAAGCTGCTTTATTAAGGAAAAGCTACTTCAACCTGGACAAAAGAAGGAAATCTGAGCTCTGCCTCTGGCCCTGGGTGGAGACATGACATTCTGATCTGCTCCGAAAATCAACATTATATACTATTTTCCCTTAAGAGGTGATCCATCTGGGCTTGTCAGTTACCTGGCCAGGAAACCACCACCTGAGAAGCTGACTCACCTGAAGATATGCTAAGGAAATGGGAGAAATAATTATCCCCTTAATAATATAATTTACTTATACCCCAGGAACCTCCCAGGGCTGTTGCTTGCTGTTTTTCACTGCTGAGCTGGCCAGCTTTTCTGAGTTAGAAATCAAAAGGCATGACTTTTCTTTTCCTTCTATCTTTTTTTGGTTACTGGCCCAAATCTTAAGTATGATTGACTTGAAACTATGGGTTTTCTAATTGTTTCTCTAACCTGCATGCCTAATTTAAAAGGCATGGTTTTCTCTCTTCTTCCTCTTCCTCTTCTGGTAGCTGCTGAGTTTATAGCTTGACTATCTTGTTTCTCTCAAACTCTAGTAAAATAGTCCTGAAGCTTCCTTCTGAGTCTGTTTCTAAATTCTTTTGTTAACAAGACAAGATCTCATAAAAAAGGAAGCTTAATTTCCCTAGTAACAATGGGAACCTACAACATACTTTAAAAAAAAAGAGAGAGATAGCCTATTCTCCTTAGCTGACCTGTTCTCAAGACCAAGAAGCAGGTGGGGACAATGAATTTAGTGCTGATATATTTACAGTCTGTGTCCCCTGTTATTAATTCCTTATCCTGTAATGTACAAAGTCAAACCTCCCCAACCTCTTGACAGCTCTAGGATATTGCCACCGGAGATATAACATAGTATAGCTGCCAATTAGAATGTTGGGAAATTCCTCCAAAAGTTAAAAGGAAAATTACTGTGATTTAGCAATTCTAGGATGAAATATGTGTACATACAGGAATTTACACACAAAAAGCCTGTGACTGAATTATTCATTCCTAACATCAAAAAACATGGAAAAACTCAAATGCCACCAATTGAGTGAAGGCAGACAGAGACAAAGGGCCTCACATGGTCTGGTTCTTTTTTTTTTTTTAACTTTATTTTTATATGTGTATGAATGTACTGGCTGCATGTAGGTTTGTGCACTCATGTCATGCAAAGCCGCAGAGGTCAGAAGAGGGTGTTGGATTCCCCTGGAACTGGAGTTAAAGACGGTTCTCGGCTGCCATGTGGGTGCTGGGGATGGAACCCAGGTCCTCTGCAAGAGTAGTCGGTGCTCTTAACCACTAGGCCATCTCTCCAGACCGGTCTGGTTCTTATATGCAATATCCAAGAGAGAGAGATGCATCAAGACAGGAGGCAGTTTTGTACTGAACAGGGCGCAGGGAGCAGGGGTGGAAAGAGTATTTTATAATGTTTTTATAAAATGATTAATCCTGCTACTTGACTTAAAAAAAAAAGAAGAAAAAGATCCTCAAGGGCTAGGTGTGGTTGATGCACTTAGTCTAGCACTTGGGAGGCAGAGGCAGAGGCAGGTTGATCTCTATGAATTGGAGGCCAGCATGCTCTACAGAGGAAGTTCCAGGCCAACAAGAGCTACACTGTGAGAACCTATTTAAAAATGTCAATCTTAAGCCGGGCGTGGTGGCACACGCCTTTAATCCTAGCACTCAGGAGGCAGAGGCAGGCGGATCTTTGTGAGTTTGAGGCCAGCCTGGTCTACAGAGTGAGTTCCAGGACAGCTGGGGCTACAGGGAGACCCTGTCTTAAAAAAAAATGCCAATCAACCAAACAACAACAGCAACAAAAAAGTCAGACATGCTCACTACAGAGCTGAGTAGAAAGAGACTTTTGAGTAGTCATAGACATTATAGAGGACAGACTTGATGCTATTCAGAGATGTCTATAACTAGACAGCAGTAAAATCACCACTACAAGAGGCAAAAGATAAACCAACCTTTTCCTATCCAGAGCCCACTGTTACCTTCCCTATCTGAGGGGAGCAGAGCCTATGTAGGTTTCTGGCCTCCTTCTCTGGGCAAATAGAACTAGAGTGGTGGTCCCTTCATCTTGGAGCACTGATGCCTAATTTAAGAATGCTCCGAGTCCAGAATCACAAGGCTCCAGGAGAATCCTGCTTCTCAGGCTTTCGGGGAATGAGAACAGCCTTGGCCCTGTGGGTTGGATGGGCTCTGAGACCTCTGGAAGTAGCTGGCTCTTGCATCTCTCCTGGCTCATGTACCTCCAGCTCCATTCTCCATGCTGCTTCCTGTCCACAGGACATTGTCCACTTTTCTGTGGGGCTGGTTGTGTGGATGTCCAATACCATATTAGCAAGACAGAACCCTTAGTTCTGAAGAAGCCAACTGTTAGACTAGTTAAGTTATGGTAGTGGGACAGACCCTGAGGTCTTGGGATTGAGTCTTTGAACCTGAACAGTACTCACACTCCTTGTTGGAGGAATTTTTCTGGACCCAAGAGTATTCCTAGTACTTTGGGATTCTGGGGTGTTTCCCCTGACTGGTTTGTATACTGGGCAGGTGAATTCCCTTTCCACATGATTTACCAGGCTTCAGGAGGGCCCTGGGGTTAGATCCCATTTGACTTTCACCCGAGGATAGTAACCCTTCAGCCTGGACTCACAGGTTCTGTCCTGGGTCTTCCTGATGAAGCACCACCCAAGTCTCTGTGCCTCTTCTGCCATTCATCCTTTAGGTGTTCTTCTGCTGACACTTATGGGACTGCATCTTAACCCTGGGATTGTGCTGTTGCCTTGGGTATTTTCACCTGGGTGATGAAGGTAGAGGGAGGTACCAATTGTATGAGCATAAAAAGCTAGGCTTGGAGGAGCCTTGATGTGGGTGCTCAGACCTATGGACAAGGGAAAAGGGGTGGAATTCATTATACTCAGAGTAAGATACTGATAAAAGAGGCTTTAAAAGGAAAAGAACAGTATTAGTGGAAGTGTGTGTAGGTACCCAGGGGACCTTGGAAGGCAGAGACAGGTGGATTTTTGTGAGTTCCAGGACAGCTGGGGCTACAGGGAGACCCTGTCTCAAAAAGACAAAAAGAGGGCTGGAGAGATGGCCTAGCGGTTAAGAGCGCCAACTGTTCTTACAGAGGACCCGGGTTCGATCCCCAGCACCCACATGGCGGCTGAGAACCGTCTGAAACTCCAGTTCCAGGAGAACTCCAGTTCCAGGGGAGTCCGACACCCTCTTCTGACCTCCGCGGCATTGCACGACACGGGTGCACACACTTGCATGCAGACAGTACATTCATGCACATACAGAAATAAATTTTTAAAAATTAAAAAAAAAAAAGAAGAACATGAGCTGAGTGCCAGCGTTCGTTCATCTCTCTCTGCTTCTTGATTATGGATGTCATGTGACCACTGGCCCCAAGCGCCTGACATTGTACCTTCCCCAAACAACGGTAAATAGCCTCCAACTATGAACCAAAGAACCCTTTCTAAGTTGCTTTTGTNGAAACTGGGCCCGGATATGGTGGCACACGCCTTTAATCCTAGCACTTGGGAGGCAGAGGCAGGCGGATCTTGTGAGTTCAAGGCCAGTCTGGTCTACATAGCGAGTTCCAGGCCAGCTGGGACTAAAGGGAGACCCTGTCTCAAAAATTTAAAAAATAATAAAAAAACAAGTTACTTAAAAAAAAGAAATAGAAACTGGGGGCTGGAGAGATGGCCTAGCGGTTAAGAGCACCATTTGCTCTTGCAGAGGACCCAGGTTTGATCCCCAGCACCCAGATGGCGGCTGAGAACCGTCTTTAACTCCAGATCCAGGGGAATCAGACGCCCTCTTCTGACCTCCTTGAATTGCATGACACAGGTGCACAAACCTACATGCAGACAGACAGTAATTTAGTCAGGTTTCTCTAAAGAAACAGAACAGGACAAATATATAGCTATATACAATTTATTGATTTGCTCACGTGACAGAGTTCAAGGAATCCAACAGTAGACGCGCCGCACTGGAGAGGCTGAGAATCCAGGGAACTGCTCAGCCCATAAGACTGGATGTCTCAGTAGTCCCAATCTGGTGCTGAAGGCCTGATGGATTCCAGGAGATCTGCCAGTCTCAGTACACGCTGGGATCCGTAGGGTTGATCACAGCAGCAAGACAAACTCACCAGTGAGAGAGAGGCAAGCCGCAGGAAAAAAAAAAAAGGGACCAGCTCCCTTTGCCATGGCCTTTAATACTGCTGCTGGCAGAAGGTAACGCCCACATTTGGGGTGGGCCATTCCGGGTTGAGGTGGTCCAATCCTAAGATCCTTTTTCTCTTATTTGTTCCTTAGTCCTGTCAAGTTGACACCCAGGATTAACCATCACAGTATACATAAAAAATAAGTAAAATTTTAAAAAAATTAAAAAAAAAAGAAATAGAAACCAGATATGGAGAATTGAAGGCTTGGATAGAATGGGTTAAATTCCCAGTACAGATCCTCAACCAGTGATTGTTACGTTTGTATGGCAAGACATCCCCAGGTTCAAGTAGAATCCTTTCTGTTAGGTTATAAAAAAGCATGAAGCCCAATAAAAGGCATATGAGGCTTAGGTTACTCCAGAAACATGCTTTACTTCCTTGTGGGACTGCCAGCGTGAGCCACCTGCAGACACGTGGTGGGACTGGACAGCATGGCAGGGGGCAGGGGCAGGACAGAGAGAGGGGGCAGAGAGGCATAGAGAGGCAGACAGAGAGAGTTATGGAGGCTGGGGTCCATCCATTTATACCCATGGGGCAGGGCCTCAGGTACTGGGATTCTGGGAAGCCTGGACCTAACACTCCAGCCTTTTGCTTATGATAAGGAAATGGGGCACTCTTCTCTCTCTTCTGTATCTGCTTCAGAGCTGATCAGAGATGAAGTCTTGGGGGAACAGCTGTCAGATTAGAGGGTTAGAGTCTGGTTTCCCATTTTGGTTGCTCTGGGTGCTCTGCCCAGTGGGTTTGGTCCAGATCAATAGTGGCCAGTACTTTTAGTGGATGTTTTCTCTGCAACTGAAAAGACAAGCTGGTTGAGTCTTTTTTTTTTTAATTTTTTAAAAATTTTATTTATTTTTATATGGGCATGAATGTACTGTGTGCATGTAGGTCTGTGCACCTGTGTCATGCAATGCCACGGAGGTCAGAAGAGGGTCTCAGATTCCCCTGGAACTGGAGCTCTCCTGGAATTGGAGCCACAGACGGTTTGCAGCCACCATGTGGGTGCTGGGGATCGAACCCGGGCCCTCTGCAAGAGCAGTCGGTGCTCTCAACCTCTCAACCACTAGGCCATCTCTCCAGCCCCAAGTCTTATATGAGTATACCAGTGCAGGGACTTCACAGTACCAACAGGGGGCTACTGGGAGCAATAGCAATTGGAGTGTCCCTGTCTAGGGTCTACAGAGGGAAAGAGGACTTCTACCCTAGTTTGAGGAAGTGGAAAAAAGTTTTTGTACACAGAGCTCTAGAATGAGGGCCAGCTTTAATACACAGGGCTCCAGAATGAGAGCCATAACCATGAAAATATAAAAGGTGGTATTTTCTGGCATGGCACATTAAATCTGTCATCTATCTCTGAGTTTTTTTTTTTTTTTAATGTGTATTTTTATGTGTATGAATGTACTGTCTGCCTGTAGGTTTGTGCACCCGTGTTGTGCAATGCCACAGAGGTCAGAAGAGGGTGTCGGATTCCCCTGGAACTGGAGTTCTCCTGGAATTGGAGTTACAGACGGTTCTCGGCTGCCATGTGGGTGCTGGGGATCGAACCCGGGTCCTCTGCAAGAGCAGTCGGTGCTCTTAACCGCTAGGCTATCTCTCCAGCCCTGGAACTGGAGTTTTAAAGATGGTTTTCAGCCGCTATGTGGGTGCTGGAGATCGAACCTGGGTCCTCTGCAAGAGCAGTCGGCACTCTTAACCTCTAGGCTATCTCTCCAGCCCCTGAGATATTTTCTAACATGACACAGTAGATTCCTAACTTGGCGTAGTAGGTCTCTCACCTATCTCTATTTTCTAACATAACACAGTAGATTCCTAACTCGACACAGTAGGTCTCTCACCTATCTCTCTGGTAATAACCTATTTCATTTTCTCTTCAGATTACAATTTCCTGTTGGGGTGTTTAAAAACCACACAGTCGGGGCTGGAGAGGTAGCCTAGCGGTTAAGAGCACTGACTGCTCTTGCAGAGGACCCGGGTTCGATCCCCAGCACCCACATAGTGGCTGAGAACCGTCTGTAACTCCAATTCCAGGAGAACTCCAGTTCCAGAGGAATCCAACGCCCTCTTCTGACCTCCGCGGCATTGCACGACACGGGTGCACAGACCTACATGCAGACAGTACATTCATACACATACAGAAATAAATAAAAAATAATTAAAAAAAATAACCACACAGTTAGCTCAGATAAATGAAGTTTGTTTTGGTGTTAAGGTCAGTTGAGGTTCTGGTCCTTAGGGGGGTCATTCAGGCCTTGCGCCTGGCTCTCTTCACCAGTTCCATCTATGTGAGGACAAAGTCAGGCCTTCCTTGACCAGAGCTTCCCTTTGAAGTGTGAGAAATCTCTCCTCTATATGGACTTTCCTCCCTTGACACTGACAAGATGAAGTTCTTTTAAGTGAATCTCCATGACTTCCCTGGTGTGGAATGAATGGTGACTCGCTGCCACAGGACATGCACAAAGTTGTGGATGCAGAACCCTAGGACCCAAGTTGACCTCAGAGGGTAGGGGCCAAAATATTGTCCCTTCAAATCCCTCTTGCCAAAATAGATTGGAGCTTTAAGTGTGGTTGCTAAACCTCCAAGGGGATTATTTGAATTAATTTGGCACTTTAATTACCATACTCCTAAGTAAAGCTTGAACATTGGAGCCTGATGGTAGTGGCTGCAGCACAGGCTAGGAAAGGATGCTACTTACTGTCTTGTGTTGCTGGCTCATGTTCAGCCTATTGTATATGATATAGAAATATCTGGCCGTGAATGGCATTGCTTACAATGGGCACAGGCCAGTCCAATGAAGGCAATTATTGCAGTTTCTCAGCTCAGGTGTATCAAGTTGACATTAAACCTATGCTGTAAGTCTTCTATAATTTGTCATTTAGGTACTCAAAATGCAATGATTTAAACCATGCAAGGCAAAAGGTTCTAACAACATAGCCCATGAAACAAACTGAAGATAATAAAGAGGTTAAAACCAGTACCTTCTCAAATGAAGGCCATGTCACTTGTCCCCAGATTCTGAATTATAGCTTTGAAAAGGAAAAGGAAGGGGGGGGCATTGTCACATACCACCAGCAGGCAGGAAACTTAGGGCTCACCCAAACAGGTTACATTCAGACTGTCCATGTGGTCACCAGAAGTAAAACCTAATTTCTCTTAAAAATATTAAAAGTAACATGTACGAAGTATAACAGATATATAAAACAATTTTAGTATGTAAGGGTAACTCTATATATGTCTGTTTAACTTGAGGTTATAACAAGGTATATAGTACCTGGTAGGTGGAACACAATTTCTTGTACATGCCATAATTACATTATAGAATTCCTAAAAGTGAACAGTATTTCATGCATACACTCATAAATAAGGTTCTAATAAATAAAATTGGTGGTGACACTTTGTAAAGGTTGTACTAAGCAGAGGCACATGCATTGTAGTCATACACAGACAGATCTTAATATGCTGTTTAACAATGTCATACACATACACACATGTATCCATCCACACATTCCTTCAAGAGATTTTTATCCTAGCAGTTGTACTGAACTGTCACATGCATTGGAAAAAACACCTTTAGAAATATTATTTAAAAATGCAGCTCTGATTAATTGCACTGCCAAGGCTGAGATGAAGTCTTGTAGCTTTGGTTCTAAAACTATGATCTTATTGAAATACTTTAACAAGTGATGGAAAACAAACTATATAATAAAAAACTGACAATATCAAAGTTACTTAGGCTATTTCATTGAAGGGAAGAGATTGCAGCAGGACGGTGGGACAGCATAGGAGAAAAAGAAAAAAAATCTATTAGTGAAACTGTAAAGGTTAAAATCAGGTCTTCAGATGTCTAGAAATAAGAAAAAACTGGAAAAGAAAATTTTTAGTTATAATATCTGTGGAAAAAATAATTTGGACAGATAATAAATAAAACCTTCAGATAAACAGTATAGAAAGAAACCTGGGAACCCGGGCTCAAATCAGGCCTTTGAAAAAATTTAAGAGGCATGCCAAAAGTAAACATAATTTAATTTTTGTTTTCGTGTTTGTGCACAACATAGAATAAAAGAAGTTTGTACTGGAGAGATGGCCTAGCGATTAAGAGTGCCGACCGCTCTTGCAGAGGACCCGGGTTCGATCCCCAGCACCCACATGGCGGCCGAGAACCGCCAGAAACTCCAATTCCAGGAGGACTCCAGTTCCAGGGGAATCCGACACCCTCTTCTGACCTCCGCGGCATTGCACGTCACGGGTGCACAAACTTGCATGCACACAATACATTCATACACATACAGAAAAAAAAAAGTTTGAAGTGGCCAGTTTGTTTTGACAAAAAACACACAGGAGCACATGGACACATGACAGTTACAAAGACACATTGAAGAAGGGTTATAACACACAGACAGTTTGGACAGACACATGACCTAACCTTATCCATTAACTCTGGACAATGGGAAAATCTCTTTTTTTAAATCTAAAGTTGTCCTTCGTTGTCCAGGGCTGTGGAACCATTAATTGCAATTATCACATTTACAAAGAATCACTTAGAGTTTAAGACATCTGCTCAGGTGTATGCCTGCAAAGGATGGTGGACAGGGCAGGCAGGAAATCTGGTGGCTTGTGCATATTACCTGCTAATTTAATGAGAATAAATTTAGTTAGTGGAAATAGGCTTTTATCCAGAAGAAGACACAAAATGGATTTCTGAAAATGGGGTTTATAAAGAAAAAACAATGAAATGGAAAATGCCCAAATCTGAAATAAGCCCTTAAAATTAGGCAAAAGTCTTATAAACAAAATATAAAAAACCAAAACCAAAAGTTTGTTAAAAGCCAAATGATGTAAAAATCTCAAACAAAAGCCTGTAAAAATTAACTATCCATACAAAAGTAAAAAATGAAAATTGATTGTATTTTGAAATGAATGAAAAACCAATAAAATCAAAACTTGGTTACTCTAAAACCCAAAAACCAAAATTGTGAAAGGATCAGAATGCCATTAAATAAATCGCAAGAGAATTAGAATATAGAATTTGGGATTAGTTATTATAAGGTCTGATGTAAATTTAGGCTTTCTGCCATGTGGTGTAACAGAGGGTGTGGTTTAGCGCTGCCATGGAAATGGGGGCATGCGCAGACAAAACCTCAAGATGGCGGCTGAGGAGTGGGTGTGGATTAGCACGGTTGCCATGGAAACAGTCTGCAGCAGTTTGTTTGAATGTGGGGCAGGGAAAAAAAGCCATACAGTGCATGGCGGTGTAGGAGGGGGTGGGGAACCGCATGGCGGGGGTGGGGGGTGCAGTGGGGCAGCGGGGAAGGCACCATAAAAGAAAAACTACAGAGAGGAGAGGAAGAGTGGGAGAGGAAGAGAGAGAAAAAATAAGTGAAGTCTCTTTAGTCTCAAAAGTGCCACCCAAGGACCAAGGCACGTCTGCCTCAGTGTCAAGTCAGAGACCCCAGGTCTGCGCAACCAGACCAGCGTGGGGGCGGGGCCTGCAAGCCTGTGAAATCAGCGTCCCAAAATCACAGGAGAGACCAGAATACCGGGATAGAGTAGGGTAGGGTAAGCAGAAGAGACGGTACCTCATCCTGAACTGTGGAAGCAGTTGTCCGGAGAAATATGCAGCAGGGGTTGCAAAAAGTTTGTTAGGATGTCCTTTTCGGGGTGAGAGCTGGCGAGCGCTTTAACAAACCAAAACGCCAGCGAACAAGCTTCTCGAACCCCGACCAAGTCCACGGCACCATAATGTTAGGTTATAAAAAAGCATGAAGCCCAATAAAAGGCACATGAGGCTTAGGTTACTCCAGGAACATGCTTTACTTCCATGTGGGACTGCCAGCGTGAGCCGCCTGTGGGACTGGACAGCATGGCAGGGGCCAGGGACAGGACAGAGAGAGGGGGGCAGAGAGGCATAGAGAGGCAGGCAGAGACAGAGAGGGACAGAGTTATGGCGGCTGGGGTCCACCCATTTATACCCTTGGGAGACCAAGAGAATGGCATGTAAAGGTGCAGCCTTGGCAGTTAGGCTAGGAACATGACAGAGTTAAGATTCATAGAATTGACCTGCATGGGAAAGAATAAAATTAGATTGCGTCATAATCCTTGTGTTCTGGACTCCTTTGAACTTTTTTTTTTTTTTTGGTCTTTTTGAGACAGGGTCCCCAGGTAGTCCCAGCTGTCCTGGAATTCGCTCTGTAGACCAGGCTGGCCTTGAACTCACAAAGATCCACCTGCCTCTGCCTCCCAAGTGCTAGGATTAAAGGCATGCGCCACCACGCCCGGCTGTTTTTTTTTTTTTTTTGGAGACTCCTTTGAACTTTAATTCCATGCTCATGGTACTCAGGCAGGGAAGATTTGTGGTAGGCCGAGTTCAGGTCAAATCAGGGGACAGAGCATAGCACAGTGGCTACCATGATCACTTTATTGATTCCATTATGGACGGATGTGAGTGTAACATTTGCACATGGTGTGGGATGAAGGGTCAGGGGAGGGACTCCTGCAGACAGTAGATCACATGGCAGGACTAGAGTTCTCTGAATCAGACAAGGATGATGACAACAATGACCATAAGGGTGCCGAAGACCAGGGTGCTGCTGTACAGGCACTTGGAGGAGCAGGCCTGTGACCTACTTATATCATCAACTATCTTACTGTTCCTAGACTGGAGGAGATGGTGAGGACAGGCAAGTTGTCCCATCATCCTCCTTGCCCATTGCAACATCCCTACCTCAGGTCAGGGTCCCTTCTCCATGTTCACACACTCAGATTGTTCTGGATAACTGAGCATTATCTATTCTTCCCACCATGGGGCATTGTTGCCTATTAGTCCACTAAGTACTTTCCAAACAAACCTGGTCCCCCAGTCTGCAAAACGAAAGGGCCTTCTAGGATCTAAGCAATACAAAAGAATACCTGTAGGCTTGGGTGGGAACAGTCTGACTGCAGGATCTTGAGGCACACTCTCCTTTCTGGGCATGTTAATCATTGTAGTCCTGACACAAGCTGAGGCATGGGGCCCCTAGGTCAGCCACTCCATATTCCTCTTTGATCCTTTCACAGTTTAGGGGGTGTCTGGCATTGGTGGTAATTAAGAAGGCTTGAGAAGTGTGGTTTATGTGTCACACAAAATCATCAGTGTAGGAGATCAACTGCTCGGTAGGCCCACCCTTTCTCCAGCAGTTTCAGTTTCTCAGAAGTTTCCTTTTCCTAAACTTTGGCTTAATGAAAATTGGCTGGGCCCTGAGGGGTGTGGATCTAAACCCTAAGGATCAAATTACTTCAGGGCAAGATGTCAGAAGGGATGAGGATCAGGCAAACTTCCTGCCCAGGATCCCAAGTCAGGACTTGTTCCAGGGCCCAAACCTCACTGTATGAGGGAGGGGTCCTGGAGCTTTCCCCAGACCTGGGGGGTCTCCCCAGCCTGGGCCAACAGCTGCAAGACCTCACTATCCCTGATGAGAGTCCCAACCAGGTAGCATATAGCCTTCTACTCTTCTGGCACTAAAGGACACCCACAAAACCTACCTTAGTTACTATAGATGCCAGGTATGCTGGCCTTGGCAGGTAGGGGTTTGGAGAGCTGCACCTTGCTGTGTTTCCTGATGCAGATCAAAGACCCAGCAACCAGTGTGGCCGCTCATTGGACTTTGGTGCTCAGTGGTGTTGGGCCTGGATGGTTCCAGGTCATGTGGAGCCTCATGGTCCAGGGCTAGCATACTTGTGCTACGAGAACTCCCTTTTCCTTGCCCCATCACAGTTCATCGCGTTGGTGGGGTGGTTGATGGTGACCTTTCTCATGACAGGGGAGCCTTCTCAAGGATGTGGTAGGCTGAGGGCTGTGGTGACCAAGCTGAAGGATTCTGTTTCCCTGGTCCCTTATGTTCTTCCTTGATGACAGGGGGACTGGCTTAGACTCCCTAGTTGGGAGCTGTGTCCTCTCATGTGACCAAAGCTGAAGTTAGGTGAGGAGAGGTAGTTTTTAATTTTATTTTATTTTTTATTTTATTTTATTTTATTTTTTTGGTCTTTTCGAGACAGGGTCTCCCTGTAGC
Organism: Rhizomys pruinosus; assembly: GCA_009823505.1. Classification (NCBI taxonomy): domain Eukaryota; kingdom Metazoa; phylum Chordata; class Mammalia; order Rodentia; family Spalacidae; genus Rhizomys; species Rhizomys pruinosus. The sequence goes on along the minus strand of VZQC01002583.1, from coordinate 893,628 downwards.
CCCAGCTGTCCTGGAACTCACATTGTAGACCAGGCTGGCCTTGAACTCACAAAGATCCGCCTGCCTCTGCCTCCCAAGTGCTAGGATTAAAGGCGTGCGCCACCACGCCCGGCGGTAGTTTTTAATTTTATGCTAGCAGGCTAACCCAAATATTATTCCATAAAGGATTCAGCAGCTTGACTGAGTCTCTGGGTTTTTTACACACCTATGACAAATGTAAGCAAAGAGCATATAACTTGTGGTAACATGTAATCACACAGGCTACAGGAATGTGAAATCCTTGTTTACGCCGGGCGTGGTGGCACATGCCTTTAATCCTAGCACTTGGGAGGCAGAGGCAGGTGGATCTCTGTGAGTTCAAGGCCAGCCTGGTCTACAGAGTGAATTCCAGGACAGCTGGGGCTACAGAGAGAGCCTGTCTCGAAAAGACCAAAAAAAAAAAAAAAAGAAATCCTTGTTTACAGACAACATAACATCACAAAAGCTACAGGAATGTGACATCTTGGTTAAATAAAGACCTCTGTTCTAGAGGTTTACAGGAGAGGCTCTTATCTTGGGAGACCACAGGGGCCAGAGGGGAAGACTGCCCCTTCCCCTTTACCATAACACTGTAAAGTCTTTTAGTAACCAAGAGATACATTTTCCTACTATAACCAGAGCTGCCTCAAGGTACCTCACAGCACCCACCTTTCCTAGGGCTCTGGGTCTTAGGGTCTGGGACTGCTTTACTTTCTAGGTTCCAGTCATTTCTGTCTTACCTGTTGGAATATACAAGGTGTGATAGAATCCAAACCAAACTGATGCTCAACCCCTGATACCTGTTGCAGCCTTATCGTCTCTCCTTAGCATTGCAGCTCCTAGAAAGTCCTCTACTGGTAGTCTGCCAGTGAATCTGTAACTTCCTAACAGACTCTTTATGTGCCTGGATTTCCCCCAAGTGAGGTTGCAAGACTGGGGACATCAAAGGGCTACATGTGGTGACAAATCCCCCTTTCCCACCTTACCTGCATCCTACTGGGGAATCAGAGCTAGTCTGCTTACCTAAAGCCTTCCTACTTCTCTGAGATCTATAAGAAGCAACTCTCCCACTTTGCTTTGTGAACCTGAATTCTCATCTAACACTCCCTCCTCCCATGATGTTTGTGGCACTGAGGCTTGATCTCTCTTCAGAACCACTGCCATGATGCTGTCTGCCTGTTTGCTTATGTTATTAGTAGCTCTTCTAATCAGCTTATTTAAGAAAATAATTTGCCTCAGTGTTCCTCTTGAACACCCAACTTGAGACTTTCCACTGTGACTTCCATGAAGCTGCCTGGATTCCCAATGAGTGCTCTACCAGGTTTCAGGCTCAGAGGGACTGTGCAGCAGAGCAGGACAGGAGGACTTTGGCGCCTGTTGTGTGGTGGTTCTGTCCCATCCTGTTATGCTGTCTTTGTGTGTTCTGTGGGATAAACCTCTCACCAAGTCCCATTTCATCCTGACCCTGGTATAACCCTCAGGGTAGAGCTTGAATCAATGATCAGAAGCTCACTCTCTTGTTGCTTTTCAACCATGGGGAAAATAAATGGGAAATGCTGAGATTGTAATTCACAATTACTGTTGTAATGTGGTTGCAACATGATGTAGTTGGGGGGGCTGATGATTTTTGTGTAACTTCTATTTTCAAATGTAAAATCCTTATTTAAAAAAATTTATGAGTTCATGTTTTATGAGTTCATGTTCATCACATTTGTGTAATGCCAGTGGAGTCTGGAAGAGGAGGACATCAGATACCCTGAAACTTACAGATAGTTGTTAGCTGCTATGTGGGTGCTAGGAACCCAACCTGGGTGTCCTCTAAGAGCAGTCTATACTCTTAACTGCTGAGTCATCTTTCTAGCCCTTAGTGTTTTTTTTTGTTTTTTTTGTTTTTTTTAAATGTATGACTGTACTGCCTGCATGCAAGTCTGTGCACCCATGTCGTGCAATGCCGTGGAGGTCAGAAGAGGGCGTTGAATTCCCCTGGAACTGGAGTTCTCCTGGAATTGGAGTTTCAGACGGTTCTCGGCCGCCATGTGGGTGCTGGGGATTGAACCCGGGTCCTCTGCAAGAGCGGTCGGCGCTCTTAACCGCTAGGCCATCTCTCCAGCCCTCCAGCCCTTAGTTCTTAATTCTAACCTTCCTCCTTTGTCCTCTCCAAAGATCTAACACAGTTTAATGGGGTCGCTCCTTAAGTGACAGGCTCTGAGTTGATTCTTCTCAGACATCTGGTCAGCACCGGGGGTCATCAGAGGGACAAACATTGGCCTGCACTGCTGGGTGACAGAAAGTTAGGGATAATCTTATGCACCATCCAGGATGGTTCACTTCTGTCCCTGTTTGCATAGTTACCAGACACTCTGACCTGCTAGATATTACACGATACTATTTGTGGTGCATTCTGGGTCATCTCTTTAAAGAGATGAAATCAGTGGTGAATCTGCAACACCATACTGTCCTTTGCCAGAACTGCTTTGTCTTGCAGAGCCAGAAAGGTAAATGAAATGGGGAATGGGCTGGGCAGACATTGCACCAAGCAGACTCTGAGGGGTTGGGGGGGCAGCTCTGGTGCCCTCCCAGGATGAGACACTGTTTTGTTTACTAACCCGGCTGTGTGTAGGTAGTAAGGAACAACTCAGAGGCTTCCTACCTGTTAGAAAAAAGGTGGCATATATGTTGGATCTATGCAGGTGTGAATCCCAGCTAAAAGACAGGCACACCAGGTTTAAGGTCACTCCGGGACATATTTCCTTCAGGAATCTTCTGGGCTGACAAGCTTGTTGGCACATGGCAGCTACCAGCAAAGATGGCAACTGGGGCAAGCCCCTTTAAACCCATGGGCGGGGCCTCAGGTAAAGGGGAAGAGGTCATGGAGTGATAGTTTCTGAAGGAAGTAGACATCTGTGTGTCCCTTGGAATCCTGGGAGACCTAGATCTAACACTACCCAGTGACCAAACTAAGATGGCCTTATTCTGAATGCCACCAAGTCAATGGGGTTGTACCAACCTCCATTGTTTCAATTCCAGTTATACATTCAGGAGTCTTCATGGCTGAGCAGCCCCACCGTGGGTTCACTCCTGGGTTTTGGTAAACCCTAGTGATACCTGGCCTCATATGTTTCCCTGTGGATAAGAAGATGGTGTTGTCTAGAGATCATGGCCTGGCTTCTGTGCCCATCACTACTGACATGTTGGAGGTTCAAGTGCTCTAGGAAGAGTTTACCAAGTAATGTTCACATGTGCCGTTGGGAAGGACTGGGGTGAGGGCACATTGCTGGCCATAGGGCAATTATGTCCCTTGTCCTGAAGCCTCTCCCTTCATTAGGTCATGGGCCTGGGTCTGAGGCTGAGCACTCTGAAGGTCCAAGGTCTTGAGTTTTAGATGCGTTACCTCATTGGAGTCCCCAAATTCTCGCTCCTTGGTTGGTTCACACTGAGCAGTCTTTGGTTTCTCCCTAAGCATCAGTCTGACTAGCCACTCTCCTCCAGTATGATAACACCCCCATTGAACTATCTTGTTAGATCTGTGTCCCCTCCATATTGGTGGCAATGTAAGGACCAGGCTACCAGACGTGTCTCAGGATGCTGCATAGAACACCCATGTCTTAGAGCTCTGGGTTTTGGAGTCTGGAGCTCTGTCTTTGGGTCTATTCGGGTCCCTGTCTCACCAACACATGCTCGGGTTCCAAAGAGTTGATAGGAGTCTGTTGGTAGCCTGCACAAGTGTGCTGTGTCGCTCGCGACCACACCTTAAAAATGGCGCCGACTTCCTGAGTCACTACAAGCCGTTTCCCCCCCCTCCCCCCGTTGCCTTTGCATTGGAGAAACTGCGCATGACTACTAGTCCCTAAGCTCCCGCCTTTAACATGCAAATGAGGCATCGGGACAGTGCACCTATCCAGAGCATACACGAACCCTCTGGACTGCTATATAAGCAGTGCTTCTGCCCCATTTCGGGGTCCTTCTCACAAAAGAGCTGTGCACAATAAATACTGCTGCAGAAGAATCCTGTTGTCCGCGTGAAGTTCTTGCCGGCGAGACTGCTGCGCGTGACAGGAGTCATACTGGCTCTGCTCAGTGAACCAGAACAGGCTTTTGGGCCTCATACTTTTTCCCCAGAGCCCATTATTGAATGGGTCTCTGGGGATAAAGTATGTCTCCCTGCACCAACCCAGGGAGACAGCGCCGTTGGGGACTCTAGAAGGCTTGCAAACCTGGGGTGCCTCAAGTGAAGTGGAAACATGGGTATGTCGCCTACCCCAGAAGAGTTTCTAGCACTGACTGATTGGGAGAGGACTAGACCTTCCCTGACACTCCCTGCCCAGTTTCCGCCAGCTGCCATTAGGGGGCGCCCGCGGGCAGAGCCGGAAATGAATCCAAGCAAAGCTGTGGTTAGCCTGTGGGCAGTGGGTGCTGCCCAACTCTCCCTACCCCCCACTATCTAGTAGGTCCAGGGAGCTCAGAGCCTCACCCAGGGCCATCCCAGAATTCTGAACAAAGATTATCTGGATAGATTTCTTTCCCTTTAGGGGGACAAGAGGTTGGTCCTCCACCCTAGGACTGGACTCCCTGTGCCAGGTGTTATGAGGGGAATGGGGTTAGGATCAGCAATGCTCAGCTCGGCCCTGCCTGGGGAGCCCAAATACCTAGAAGGAGTAGAACACCATCCTGGATGATGGTAGCTGCTGCCTACAGCAGGAGGCCAGAAAACCTCTCAAGATGGAGACAACCCCCTGCATACTCTCATAGACAGGAAGGATAAATGAGCTCAGGACAAGACAGTCACAGCTAGGGTTGCCACCACAATGCACTTTATTGAATCCACTGTAGAGATGTGTAAGTGTAGTATCTGAATGCGTGAGGGGTCCTCAGCTCAGGGCAGCTGTGGATGCAAGAATCTCATCTCATTCTAGTGAATGTTACCAGATTGTGACAGCAACAATGATGAGGATAATGATTATAAGGATGTTGAAGATGAGGGCGCTGATGTTCAGGCACCTGGCAGTGGAGGCGTAGGCCTGGGCCCCAGTCACATCACCCACCATCTTCCTGTCCCTAGACTGGAGGAAACCAGATGGTCAGGGGCCCTGCAGCTGGTTATCTGAGAGTCAGGTGTTCTGATCCAGTTCCCCATCACCCTATCTGTCCACTGAAGCTTCCCTCCTTCGGGAAGGTCAGGGACCATTCTCCCCTTCCACACACTAAGACTATCCAGAAGGCCCTGGCACTGGCTGCTCATCCCACTCTGGGTCTTGTTTTCTGAGTTCCCCGGACATTTTCCATACAGCCTGGGTTCCTGTGTGCAGGGTGAAGGGGCATCCCAGGAACTGGGCTAGTAGGGGGAATTTCTCTAGGCTGGAGTGGGGACAGTCTGATCCTGGGTATCAGGCAGCTTTATCCTGTGCCTACCAGGAGTCTCCAAGCCACTTCTCCCATATGCACATTCAGTACACACACTGGCACACACAGTAGGCCATCACACAGACTTTTTTTTTTTAAGTACTGGGATTAAAGGCCCCACCACACCCAGCAAACACACTCTTATACATGCACAAACAGGGCGTGCAGACTCCATGTACAGGTGGAACCTCAGACTCCCACGCTTTCTTGGACCATCACTCTCCCACCTCTCTCACACTCACCTTTATGGAGTAGGCATAGGCAATGAAACCCAAGCAGCAGAAGTTCATGAAGAGTGTGTTAAACAAAGACCAGACCACATGGTCAGGCACAGCGGTCTCGCTGGGCATGTTGATGGTGGTAGTTGTTGTGGTGGTGGTGCTGTGGGGTCCTCCCAGCACGGCCACTTCATGTTCTTCTTTGTGCATCTCTTGGCTTTGGGGAAAACAGGTGATGAGAGCCAAGAAAGATCAGAAGTGTGGTGTTTCTGAGTTGTGATCTGCCAAAACTGTGCAGTAGCCTGCCCTTTCTGCAGTAGTTTCTATTTCTTCGAAGAGAGTTTCCTGAATGTAAATCAGTGAATTTTCTAGAGACCAAGAAAAAACAGATCACAGAGTTTCAAGTTACAATTATGGGTGTGTGGCAGAAAAGACCACTCCCACCTAAGCTCTTTTCTGCTTGACCCCTATGGTCCAGAGGAAGGAGTTAGAGGAGATGGACAGCAGCTGGCCCTCCTGTAGCTTGTCATCCTCTCAGGAGTTAAGTCGTGAATAACTCCAGATTTAGAAGAAACCGAGTCATTCTGAAGTGAGTGCCATGAACAGAGAAAGCTGCTGAGAGCAGAGCGGGGATGCACCCTGGTGCCCAGGGTTCTTCCCTAGTCCAAAAGAGTGGTCCCTGCTATGTAGCCTATGCCCCACTCCCTCCCCTCTGTCCTGTTGGTCACATAGTACTTAAGCCTGCTTCCTCACGGTGTAACATCTCCTGTTTACCCAAGAACCTTAAGAGTATACCTTTGTTTTCTCACACAGGCCTGGGAATCCATCTCCATAATCTTACCATGTGGGACATGGCCACTGTAATCTTACAGAAATGCCTCCACGGTCTTCAACACACTGGTTATACTCATACTAGTATTCCAGTCAGTTTCCAGGCCTCTTTCCCAAAGAATCGGCTGCATGGGGGACTTGAGACACCCACAGCCCCTGGCATCTCAGGTTACAGCAGTGTGGCTCCATGTTACCCTGTGAAAATTCCTGATTTCAGTCATTTATGTCAGACCTTAGGAGGTGGCTCCGCGACTGTGGTGTGAGCACTAAAATAATCTGGATTTTCTTCTAGAATGAAAAAGAGACTTTAAGACATTCCTTGCCACATTCCCAAGGGGGAATAACTGTAGGTTCAAGAAAAAGGCTACAGCTGAGGGCTCAGTTCTGGCTCTAAGCAGATATGCTTCTGGGAGCAATCTCAGGTTATGGGTGCTGTTGTTTAAGTTTATTACTGGATTGATTCAACTTGGTAGGATTTCTCTGAGGATTTTTGCAAAAAAAAAAAAATCATGAAACTAGCTATGACTTCCTTCCTTCCTTCCTTCCTTCCTTCCTTCCTTCCTTCCTTCCTTCCTTCCTTCCTTCCCTTCTTCCCTTCTTTCTCTGGTATTAGTATCAAGATAATACTGGCCCTAGAAAATGATTTGGGAAATACTCATCCAGTGTGCTGGATAACTTTAGTGTCAACTTGACACACCTGGGTTGAGGGAGCCTCAATTGGGGAATTTCCTCCACTGGCCTGGCCTGGCCTGTGGCCATGTCTGTGGGGTATTTCCTTGATTGTTGGGTGATGTGGGAGGGCCCATCCCACTGTGAGCAGTGCCACCCTGGGCAGATGGTTCTGTACTGTATAAGAAAGCAGGCTGAGCATGGGGCAGGGGAGCAAGCCAGTAAGCAGCATTCCTCCATGGCCTGTGCTTCAGCTCCTGCCTCCAGGTTCCTGCTCTGAGTTCCTACCTTGGGCTCCCTAAGTGAACTGTGACCTGGGAAATGTGAGATAAATAAACCCTTTCCTCCCCAAGTTAGTATTGGTCAGTGTGTTTCGTTACAGCAATGTAAAACCAAACTAGAACACCCACCTTCTGTTCTTTAGTTGTTTTTTGAGATGGGATCTCTCTGTAGGCAGCCCCAGCTGACCTGGTACTTGCTCTGCAGACCAGGCTGGTCTCAATCTCATTCAGAGAGTGCTGGGATCAAAAGTGTGTGCTGAGCTGGGTGTGGTGGCCACGATGCCTGACTTTAGTTGTTTTTTTTTTAATTTATTATTTTTTATGTGTATGAGTGTACTGTCTGTATGTAGGTTGGTGCACCCGTGTTGTGCAATGCTGCGGAGGTCAGAAGAAGGCGTTGGATTCCCCTGGAAATGGAGTTAAAGATGGTTCTTAGCTGCCATGTGAGTGCTGGGAATTGAACCTGGGTCCTCTGCAAGAGCAGTTGGCAATCTTAACTGCTGAGCCATCTCTCCAGCCCCTTTAGTTGCTTTTTTTTTTTTTTTTTGGTTTTTTCGAGACAGGGTCTCCCTGTAGCCCCAGCTGTCCTGGAACTCACTCTGTAGACCAGGCTGGCCTTGAACTCACAAAGATCCACCTGCCTCTGCCTCCCAAGTGCTAGGATTAAAGGTGTGCACCACCACACCTGGCTTTTAGTTGCTTTTTTAAACCAAGCTTGTGCTCTATTGATATTCTTTTAAAAAATATTTGGTTGGAGTCAGTGAAGAAGTCATCTGGATCTACGTCTGTGGATGTGAAAGAAAGGTGATGGATGCTCATGGCTCCTCAGAGGAGCTGTTCAGAAGACGGTGGTTTGGGACTCACTGAACAAATAGTGACAGTGACATTAACAAATAGCACTAGCAAGGAAACCCAGAGGGGGGAAAGGTGTTTCCAAAGTTGCTACACTGTTATCTTAAATGAAGTTTTCAAACTACAATTATGAGATACTTATGGAACCATGAATTGATGGTGTGATGTGTACTAGGTAACTTCATTTTGTTTTGGTGACTCCATCTTAGTGGTCAAACCCTGGCCCAGAAAAACAAGTTCAGGAAGAATCAGCTGGTTATCTTGACCTTTGTAATTCCCTTTCCATGGATGTCTTGTGACTGCCTGTTAATTATCTTAATTTTCGTAGACGTTTTACAAGTGCCTACCACCTGTCAACTGCTTATGTTAGCTTTTGTAGTCATGTAGCATATAGGAACTGAAGTTTCTGGGGGTTTTTTTGCGTTTGACTGGAGTTTCTTGGAAAATCTACCAAGATGTTTTTCACTGTGTCCATCAGGATATGTTTTTACAAAGTCTACCAGGATATGGTATTTGCCTTTATAAGTATAACCTGCCCTGAGTTGGCATTGTACCCTGTGAAACCTGACCCACAGTGTTCCATACACAGAATGCACTTTACTAGAGGTAGGTTTTAATTTTTAACATTTTTTTAAATTTGTGTGTATGTGATCTGCCACAGTGCATGTGTGAAGGTCAAAGTACAACTTTCAGGGGTCTGGCCTCTCCTACTATATAGGTATGTAGGTACTGGAGATCAAAGTCAGATTGTTAGGCTCAGTGGCAGGGACCTTTACTTCTGGTCATCTCTCTCTAGAAACAGATTTTAAATCACATATTTAAAATATATTCAAGCTGGACATGGTGGTGGATGTTTTTAGTCCCAGCACTTGGGAGGCAGATGCAGGGGTGTCTCTTGTGAGTTCAAGGCCAGCCTGGTCTACAGAGAGTTCTAGGCCAGCTGGGGCTACAGGGAGACCCTGTCTCAAAAAGACCTATATATGGCCATCTTGACAGCAGCCTGTTTCTAATATGTGAACACAGGATGTCTCTTAGGTCTTGTGTGTGTTTGTGTGATGTATGTGAATATCTTGGATCAGCTTCTTTAATTGATGCCAGTTCTTTGGGTTGGAGTGTTAGAAGCCATTTTTTTAAAAACTTAAAAAAAATTTTAATTTTAATTTTTATGTGTATGAGTGTACTGTCTGCATCTAAGTTGGTGCACCCATGTTGTGCAATGCCGCGGAGGTGAGAAGAGAGCGTTGGATTCCCCTGGAACTGGAGTTAAAGACTGTTCTTAACTGCCATGTAGGTGCTGGGAATTGAACCCAGGTCCTCTGCAAGAGCAGTTGGCGCTCTTTTTTTTTAAATTTTTTTAAAATTTTATTTATTTCTGTACGTGTATGAATGTACTGTCTGCATGCAAGTTTGTGCACCCGTGTCGTGCAATGCCGCGGAGGTCAGAAGAGGGTGTCGGATTCTCCTGGAACTGGAGTTCTCCTGGAATTGGAGTTTCAGACAGTTCTCAGCCGCCATGTGGGTGCTGGGGATCGAACCCCGGTCCTCTGTAAGAGCGGTCTGTGCTCTTTTTTTTTTGGTCTTTTCGAGACAGGGTCTCCCTGTAGTCCCAGCTGTCCTGGAACTCACTCTGTAGACCAGGCTGGCCTTGAACTCACAAAGATCCGCCTGCCTCTGCCTCCCAAGTGCTAGGATTAAAAGCATGCGCCACCACGCCCTGCGCGGTCTGTGCTCTTAACCGCTGAGCCATCTCTCTAGCCCCTGTTTAAGAAATTTATAATTAATGTGATTGCTGATAAGGTTAGATGATATCTGTCTCTTTGGCATTTATTTCTATGAGTAATATGTATTCTTTTCCTGTATTATCATATTTTCATTTTTTACTATATATTTGCACTTTTTTTTTTTTTTTTTTTTTTTTTTTTTTTTGGAAATAGGGTGTCCCTGTAGCCCCAGCTGTCCTGGAACTCACTTTGTAGACCAGATCTGCCTGCCTCTGCCTCCCAAGTGCTAGGATTAAAGGCATGTGCCACCATGCCCGGCTTGTACTTTCTTGGTAGTTACAATGAAGATTAACTTAAAAAAAATTTTTTTTTTGGTCTTTTTGAGACAGGGTCTCCCTGTAGCCCCAGCTGTGCTGGAATTCGCTCTGTAGATCAGGCTGGCCTTGAACTCACAAAGATCCGCCTGCCTCTGCCTCCCAAGTGTTAGGATTAAAGGTGTGCACCACCACGCCCGGCTAGTAATTTCTTTTTTTATGATTGATGAGGTTCATTACATGTGTATATTCAGTTCTCCCAGTACTATTTTTTTTTTTTAAAAAACTGTGTAGCCCAGGCTGGCCTCGAACTCCAGATCCTCCTGCTTCTGCCTCCTTCAGCAAATCCTACTGGTAGGCACCACCACTACTGGCCCAGTACCATTTATTAAGAGGCTGTCTTTTCTCCAATGTTTGTGAAAAACCAGGCAGTTGTAGCTGTGACTTTACCTCTAGGTTCTCTACTCACTGATCCACATGGCTGTTCTGTGCCAGTACCATGCTGTTTTTGTTAGTATGGCTCTATGATATAAGAAATCAGGTATTGTGATACCTGAGTTCCGGGGGCCAGGGACAGAGAGTCTTAAGGAGCTGGGAGATTAAAGATTTACAGAGCTGCCAGAAAATGAAACATGTTTTGTTTTGACCCTGTCTACGGGTCATGTAACGTCAGGTACCCGAGAAGGACCCCAAAACCTGTGAAGATTAAGCGAGAGAAAAGATCGAGACCAGGCAGGCTCTCTGTCGAGGTCTCATTTATTAAACAAAAGCCGAGGTATATATTCTGCAGAAGGCGGGAAAGGTGTAGGGGGAGGGTTAGGCAGGGCAATCAGTCAGTCTGGCCATCCGGGGACAAGGAGGCTGCTTTGCAAGATAGCTGAGCAGGGACATCTGGCTGGAGCATCCTGTGATCTTTTTGCACGTCCATGGGAAAAGCTCAGGGTGTCAGCTCACATAGCCAACTTTATTGCAGGCCAGTTTTATTGCAGGCAAGTAGCTGTCCTTGAGCAAGGCAGGAAGCCCCTCTGCATGTCTGCACTTCCCTGGGAACAGTTCTCAGAGTTAACCCTTTATGGGCAGGCTTACAGCTCCTCACATTGTTTTCTTCAGGTGAGGGCATGTGTCTGTCCTTGGTGCCAAGGACTTTTTATATGAAATTCCAAAAAGGTGGCTTATTTGTCAAAACTAGTCATATAAGCTGGGTATGGTGGCGCACACCTTTAATCCCAGTGCTTGGGCAGAGGTAGGCAGATCTCTGAGTTCAAGGCCAACCTGGTCTACATAGTGGGTTCCAGGACAGCTGGGGCTACAGAGGGACCCTGTCTCAAAAAGATAAAAAACTGTAGTCATGTAGCAAATTATGTTACTGTTTATTTTGGTGGTTCTCAGACAACCAGCATCACCCATTTTGTGCCCCAGATATCCAGTGTTGGCTATTTTGGTCCAGGGCAGAAATGTATATCAGCACCGTGTTGCCTAAAGATAAACAGGCCCATGGCCTTGATGTTCTTTATTTCATCCCTTTTAGACATTAAGCACTTTATTAGACCCACAGGAATGTTCTTTGGACCTGTAGTTCATAGCAACAATATAGAGAATAAAATATGACCAATAAACAGGCTATATCTTCTAAGGTTAGGATGGTCTGCCTTAGGCTAGTGGAGATACTAGCCTATTGCTGTTCTAGGGAGTCTCCAGTTAACTGCTAAATTGTCTGCACTCTCATAAGGCAGCTGTTATATTTTTGGCAGCTGTGAGCAAATCTAAGGCTATTCTGTTCTACAAAGCTACTCTTCTCATCTGTGTGGTCCATCCATAAGGAAGCCCAGAACATTATGGGTCAGGTTGAACACATTTGCAATGTGCTCTGCTAGGGTGTTTACCTCTAATTCCGAATCTCTAGCCCCTCCCTTAGAAAAAAACTCTGCTAGGTGATAAAAACCACTTTTGGTGGCTTCTATTGATGCTACCAGTGTAATACTGGGATTGACAGGGCAATGTGAAAATGAAAGTGGGAACCAGACCTCAGTCTCCTCAAGGAGCAGATTGTTCTTTATTAGAACAATGAAGGGGCAACTGTCTTTCTACAGTAAAGGCGACTGCACACCCACACAGTGGGGCTTGAATTTTTTTTTTTTTTTTTGTCTTTTCGAGACAGGGTCTCCCTATAGCCCCAGCTGTCCCGGAACTCACTCTGTAGACCAGGCTGGCCTTGAACTCACAAAGATTCGCCTGCCTCTGCCACTCAAGTGCTAGGATTAAAGGCGTGCATTACCACGCCCAGCCGGGGCTTGAAGTTTTTAAAAGATTAGGAGGCTGCCGGGTGGAAAGACAAAGGTAGAAAGGATCAGGGTGGGAAATATTTTATCAAAAGTTTCGGGGTAATATCTGTAGTTATATTAGCACACAGTTGGGGGGGTATACATCAGATTACTTGTCTGTTGCTGTACATAATGTTCTATATACTATAGAACACAGTTCCACTCCTGTGGTGTTTACTATGTGATACCATATTAGTTACGCTTGAATAAAAATGGCCTGACTCTAACCAATGGTGCTCAGAGAAATCTGTCTCCCAGTTCTATTTCCATAAGTGTCCTCCTCTTTTATCTATACCTGTGGGCCACAATTGCCCCTCAGGTCCTAACTGTGGGCTGAAGAAGGGGGGGTGTTCCTCCTCCTTGGAGACAATTCTCAAAGTAATTTTTTCTGTAGTAGAACCTCTAATAGGGCCAGCCTGCCTGTTTGCTCATTTAGAAAACACACTGCTCCATTGAGGTGGACCTATCCTTTAGGATAGGGGAACCTGTTCCCATGTGTAACTTGACTTTTAACAGATCATTACATCACAATCATCCCTGTTATCTGGGGGTAGTATGGCACATGCAATCACTATTTAATGTCCATCTGGATAGCCCAAGCTTGAACTTGAGTGCCAGTAAAAATACTACCCCCAGTTGCTTTCCACAGTATAGGGCTGACCATACACTGTACATAGGTCTCAAGGCCTGTATGGTTCCCTTCTGGTCAACCTGGGCAGTAGTGCAGCCATATCAGTGGCAGTATGGGCATAAGCATAACTTTTTTTTTTTTGGTCTGAGACAGGGTCTCCCTTTAATCCAGGCTGGGCTGGAGCTTGCTATGTAGACCAGGCTGGCTTTGAACTCACAGAGATCCACCTGCCTCTGCCTCCTGAGTGCTAGGATTAAAGGCAGGCACAACCATGCCCAGTTTAAAGATGGTTCCTAGCCACCATGTGGGTGCTGGGAATCGAACCCAGGTCCTCCACAAGAGCAGTCAGTGCTCTCAACTGCTGAGCCATCTCTCCAGCCCCCATAGTCTCATTTCTTAGTGATCCATGTCTGACATGCATACTCTACTGGTAGGGAGACCTCCTGTATCTCAGCCATTAGGGGGTCTAATATTTAGTGTTCTCTAGTGTAAGTAGGCTTCCCACTTAGCCAAAGTAGGGATTTTGGTTACCCTTAATTTTGGAATGGATAGTCAAGCTCCTAACCCATCTGCACTGAGATTTTGCCTCTCCTAGACTCACAAGCCTACAAGATTGTGTGCAAACTGTTTTCAATAACAGTGTAGTGGGTTTCAACCCCTTTCCATATTTGCAACCAAATTCTTATAAGCATTTGCTTCTTCCCCATATACTGCCACAGGTTCCAACCAAAATTTATTGTGTCAGTGGTCATATCCAGTTCAAATGTTTGGGTCTAGTTGGTGAACCTAAGCATCTGTGCTTGGCCAATGGCCTATTTGGCAAGCCACAAACACTTGTTCAGCTGCCTCAGTCCAATCCCATGCTATAAAATGTTGTTTTTTCACATAAGATATACAAACAGGGAAAAAATAAGATATACAAAGGGGACTGGAGAGATGGCTCGGTGGTTAAGAGCTCCGACTGCTCTTGCAGAAGACCCGGGTTCGATTCCCAGCACCCACATGGCGGCTAAGGACCATCTTTGACTCCAGTTCTGGGGGAATCCGATGCCCTTTTCTGACCTCCAAGGCATTGCACGACACGGGTGCACCAACCTACATGCAGATAGTATACACATAAAAAATAAATTAGGCCGGGCGTGGTGGCACACGCCTTTAATCCTAGCACTTGGGAGGCAGAGGCAGGCGAATCTTTGTGAGTTCAAGGCCAGCCTGGTCTACAGAGTGAGTTCCAGGACAGCTGGGGCTACAGGGAGACCCTGTCTCAAAAAGACCAAAAAAAAATAAATTAAAAAAATATATACAAAGGATGTAATATCTGGGCCAGGTGGAGGATAGTCTCCAATACCCCAATTTTGGTTGGAACCTGTGGCAGTATATGGGGAAGAAGCAAATGCTTATAAGAATTTGGTTGCAAATATGGAAAGGGGTTGAAACCCACTACACTGTTATTGAAAACAGTTTGCACACAATCTTGTAGGGTTGTGAGTTTATACAGGGAGAGGCTTTTAATTGCTTGGCTGTCATTGGTTGAGGATATGTCTGAATCTTATCAATTATAGCCTCTGGTCTAGCTTTGGTCTTAATCATCTCTCCATCCCCTTGTTTTTTGTTTTTTTTTTAGACCTGGTTCTCTTTATCTCAGCCTGACCTGGAACTCACTCTGTAGTTCATATTAAACCTACTGCCTCAGTCTGCTATTTTGGCATTACAGGTATGCACTACCACACCTGGCTTCCCTATTGATTTTAAAGGACAATTGCTCAATGTAGTAATCCTGAGAGGCAGTTACTTTCAGGGCTTGAAATATATAATTTCATCCTTTTCAGACTTTTTTTTTCATCAATCACAACACTGTGAACTTTTCAGACTTTTATAATTTCCTCTGAGAGGTCTGTTATTATGACTTTTCCCCTGTAAGTTGATGGTTTTCTTTTGCAACTTTTTTTTTTTTTGTCTTTTTGAGACAGGGTCTCCCTGTAGTCTCAGCTGTCCTGGAACTCACTCTGTAGACCAGGCTGGCCTTGAAAACACAAAGATCCGCCTGCCTCTGCCTCCCAAGTGCTAGGATTAAAGGCGTGCGCCACCACGCCCGGCTTCTCTTGCAACTTTTAATGTTCTTTGCTCTGTAGTCTTAATATTTTAACTGTAATGAACTGTAAAATGGTTCTTTTGTGGGGGGGGGCTTTTCAAGACAGGGTCTCCCTGTAGCCACAGCTGGTCTGGAACTCTTGCTTTGTAGACCAGGCTGGCTTTGAACTCAAAGAGATCTATCTACCTGCTTCTGCTTAGGATTAAAGGTGTGTGCCACCATGCCTGACTTAAAGACAGCTCTTAGCTGCCATGTGGGTGCTGAAATTGAACCCGGGTCCTCTGCAAGACCAGTTGGTGCTCTTAACTGCTAAGCCATCTCTCCAGCCCAGGGAGCTTCCTTTTTAAAAAATTTTATTTATTTATTTATTTATTTATTTATTTATTTATTTATTTATTTATTTATTTATTTATGTGTAGGAATGTACTGTCTGCATGCAGGTTTGTGCACCCATGTCATGCAATGCTGCGGAGGTCAGAAGATGGAGTTCTCCTGGAATTGGAGTTTCAGACGCTTCTCATCGCCATGTGGGTGCTGGGGATCGAACCCAGGTCCTCTGCAAGAGCGGTCGGCGCTCTTAACCGCTAGGTCTTCTCTCCAGCCCCCAGGAGCTGCCTTTTTTAAGGGCTTAATGAACAGCAGCACTTGAGGAGAAACAAATTGCTCTAACAGCAACAACATCAAATCAAACGAGATATAAAAATGTGCACAGCTTTGGGAAGGTGGATCTCTGAGATTGAGTCTGGTGTGGTCTAGTATCAAGTTCCAGGCCAGTTGGTGGATACAGGGAGACCCAGCCTCAAAAAGCCCCCCCCCCAATTTTTCTGGATTAAAGTCAATTACTCCCCACTGATAATCATTGAAAACCAAATGGCAAACAATATAAACTATGAAATTTAAAAATTAAGGTGGGGGCTGGAGAGATGGCCTAGCGGTTAAGAGAGCCGACTGCTCTTGCAGAGGACCTGGGTTCGATCCCCAGCACCCACATGGCAGCTGAGAATTGTCTTTAACTCTAGTTCCAGGGGAGTCTGACGCCCTCTTCTGACCTCCGAGGCATTGCACGATATGGGTGCACAAACCTACATGCAGACAGTACATTCACACACATAAAGAAAAAAAAAAAATTGAGCTGGGCGTGGTAGCACATGCCTTTAATCCTAGCACTTGGGAGGCAGAGGCAGGCAGATCTCTGTGAGTTCAAGGCCAGCCTGGTCTACAGAGTGAGTTCCAGAACAGCTGGAGCTACAGGGAGACCCTGTCTCAAAAAGACCAAAAAAAAGAAAAAGGTGAAATTAAAAGAAATCTAGTAAATGAAACGAAGTGGCTGTGGAGAGGGAAAACGGAAAGAAGAAACAAGGTTAAATAAAAGAATGGGCCAGGTGTGGTGGCGCGTACCTTTAATCCTAGCACTTGGGAGGCAGAGGCAGGTGGATCTTTGTGAGTTCAAGGCCACCCTGGTCTACAGAGTGAGTTCCAGGACAGCTGGGGCTACAGGGAGACCCTGTCTTGAAAAGAGGAGAAAAAAAAAAAAAGAATGGGATAAAAGAATATAAGAATATGAACAGAGAAAGATTAGGAAGGGAGAGAAAAAAGACCATAAAAACTAAAAATCTCTGAGGATGCATAATTCAGCTATGGCTGAGTGAGTAAAGTACTTTAACCCAAGCCCAAGGACCTGAGTTGGCATCCTCAGAACCCATGTAAAGTTCGTTGCAGTAGCAAGTGTCTGTAATCCCAGCCCTCCTAAGGCCAGATGGGAGGGACAGGAGGGTCCGTGGAAGCTCATGGGTCAGCTGCCTGGTGTGAAGAGCAGCAAACGAGATGGATCAGAGTGGAAGGCGAAGACTGAAACTGAGCTCGTCCTTTGACTTCCACATACATGCTGTGGCATGCACACACCTACATTCCCACACAAATGCGCACACACACAGATGCACACAAAAAATCTGATTTGTACAATAAGGCAAAATTCATAAACAAATTGGACAAACATGGTGAAACTGCACCAACAGTCAGGAAGCAGAATTAAAGCTTGTGCTCAGCAATATTTCTCTTTATTTTGCAGTTCAGGACCCCAGCTCATGAAATGGTGTCACCCACATTCAAGTTGGGTCTTCCCACCTTAAAGTTGTCTAAGAATTTCCTCATTGACACACCCATGTTTCCCCAGGTGATTCTAAATCCAGTCAAACTGACAATGAAGATTAAGCACCACAGATGTCTTTTAGGCTGAAATTCCAGTCTCCTCAAGGTCAGTTCACAATCAGGGCTGGATTCATTGTAGGATTTTTCCTTCTTTGCCAACAAGAGTCCCTACTGGTTAAACCTAGCTTTGTAGCCTGTGGGCTGGGAAGGTTCTTACTGACTGCAGAGATCCCCCAATGGTACATTGTGGATTGCTATGGATGAGGCCTCCTCTTTCCCTCCCTTTACCAGGTAGCAGTGGCTGGAGCCGGGCTACTACTTTGTTTTCAGTGTTTCTATTCTGAGTAGGCAATGTCAGAAACAGATGAACACATTTGTGTCTTTCCACGATGTCAATTTTTCTTTTTTTTGGTGGGGGGGGGGAGGAAAGGGTTTATTCAGCTCACATCTCTTGGGTCACAGTTCATCACTCAGGGAGTCCAAGGCAGGAACCTAGAGGCAGGAGCTGAGGCACAGGCCATGGAGGAATGCTTCTTACTGGCTTGCTCCCCTGGCCCACGCTCAGCCTGCTTTTTTTTTTTTTAATAAATTATTTTTGTATGTGTATGAATGTACTGTCTGCATGTAGGTTTGTGCTCCTGTGTCGTGCAATGCCACGGAGGTCAGAAGAGGGTCTCAGATTCCCCTGGAACTGGGGTTCTCCTGGAATTGGAGTTACAGACGGTTCTTAGCCGCCATGTGGGTGCTGGGGATCGAACCTGGGTCCTCTGCAAGAGCAGTCAGTGCTCTTAACCGCTAGGCTATCTCTCCAGCCCCTCAGCCTGCTTTTTTATACCATATACAACAACCTGCCCAGGTGTGGCAACACCCATAGTGGGCTGGGCCCTCCCACATTGCTCAACAATCGAGACAATACTCCACAGACATGGCCACAGGCCAGTCCAATGGAACCAATTCCCCAGTTGAGGCTCCTTCAACCCAGGTGTGTCAAGTTGACACTAAATCTATCCAGCACAATTGACCCCTTGTCAACTTGACACACAAACACACATCATCATTAAACCACCACCTTTTCAGTTCTTGTCCCCAAGGTATGATGTTAACATTAATCACAACCTAAGACAGTATATCCTTAAAAGCCCCACAGTCCTTAAAACTTCTAAACACTTAAAAGTTCACAGTCTGTTAAAAGTCTCTTAACTGTGGGCTGCTGTAAAATCCAAAGCAAGTACTGTCTTATTTCAAAGGGAAGAATCAGGGTCTGGAGAGATAACCTAGCAGTTAAGAGCACTGACTGCTCTTTCAGAGGATCCAGGTTCGATCCCCAGCACCCACATGGCGGTTAAGAACCGTCTGTAACTCCAATTCCAGGAGAACTCCAGTTCCAGAGGAATCCGAGACCCTCTTCTGACCACCGCGGCATTGCACAACATGGGTGCACAGACCTACATGCAGACAGTACACTCATACACATACAAAAATAAAATTAAAAAACAAAAAAAAAAAAAAAGGGAAGAATCAGGCACACTCTAACAAAACCTAAGTCCAGCAAAGTAGCTCAAGGCTGGACACCTGGGATTCACTCACGATCTTCTGGGCTCCAAAGGGTTTCGGCAGCTCCCTTTCTCTGACTCTGCCGTCTGTGGCACACACCACTCATCTCAAGGCCCAGGCCGGCTCCATTCCACACCTGTGCTGCTCTTGGTGGTCGTCCCATGGTCCTGGCATCTCCAAAAAGCTGAGGTTGCCACTGAAACTGAGCTTGCGTCTGACCTCTCCTTATGCAAAGCCACAGCTTCTCTTCCTGACCCCTGGAATCCTGGGGTCTTCACTGCAACCAAGTCTGCACTTTGACCAGTGGCCTTTCCTGGCCTCTCATAGTGCCAGGCCTCAGCTGCTCTCTGTGACCCCTTTGTGCTTTCAGCACCAGAACCACATAGGAAACTCGTACACGTTACCAAGTCCCACTTCTGGCTTGAGATGGAGGCTCCTGCCTCCTCTGCACCACAGCTTCTGTGTGCTGACCCTGAAGAAATTCTTCCCAAAAGATTTCACCACAGTAATGTTGGTCTCTTGTTAGTTACAACTGACTTTTCAGCCTCAGCGAACCAGCATCAATTGTCCCAGTAAAGCAAAGTGTTCATTTCAGGTTCTGGTCTCTTGCCACCTACAGCTCATTTTTCAGCCCTAGCTGACCAGAACCCACAGATTCTCAATTCAAAAATATACAAAGAGCCCTGAGGCGTCCATTGCCTACAGATCTTTCAACATAACTGCTCCAAGTTCCACAGCAATAAACTCCAAGCACTCAATGGTTTTTCCAGCCCGAAGTTCCAAACGCTTCCGCAATCCTCCCCCCAAACACCAAGGTCCGGTCTGTCATGGCAACAGCTCACTCTCTGGTATGAGTTTCTGTTCTAGTTTCTCTTCAATTGTAGTGATGAAACACTGACCAACATCAGCTTGGGGAGAAAAAGTTTTATTCAGCTCACATCTCCTGGGTTCACAGTTCATTGCTGAGGGAGCCCAAGGCAGGAACTTAGAGTAGGAACCTAGAAGCAGGAGCTGGAGCACAGGCCATGGAGGAATGCTGCTTACTGGCTTGCTCCGTCAATATTTATTGAATAACACTAAATTCACAAGGTTTAGTGGTTTTGATGACAATAATTTGTCATATAATCCTACCTACCTTGGTAACCTGGCTAAGATGAATGCAGGTTATTTTATTCCAATCACAGAACATACAGCACATATTGACTATATATCTATATACATATATACAGTTTACAGAATGAATACAAGTTAAAGAGACTACAACAAAGTTCAAGATACTTCAGAATGGGTTGAGAGTCTCTATCGATAAGGAACCAGACTGGTGTTGAGAGAAAACTGCTGCTGGAGCTGCTGGAGCCATGAAGCTGCTTAGTTCAGCTGTGAGGTAAAAACCAAACCAAGTCTGGAGCAGGAAATTGGTCAGGAACAGGAAACTGCAGGTCAGACCCAGATCCAGTTGGGCAAATGGGTAAGTGATAGCTGAGTAGGCCATGGTAACAGCTTTGGATCCGGCCAAGCCAAGGCTCTGGGAACAGGTAGAGTGTTCTCAGTCCTTGATGTACATACCAGTTATCAGATGACAGGTTGCCACGGAGCCATGCCATCACAGTGCTAGGGGGTCCAAGTGAGGAAGTCACACCCTTTTCTTGGTCTGGTGTGTCTGATAAGTTCCTGGGTCTGGTTTTCCTGATATGAGATTAATACATTCATGTGTCCCTACAGTCTCAATTCACCCCCAATAGACTTACTGGATGGCTCCCTTTCCATTCCCTGGAGTAAATAATTTATCAGTCTGTGTTGGGTGGGTGGTACCTGACTGATGGTGCAGTTTCTGGGTCCACCAAGGTCTGCAGTCATTCTTTTCTCTCAAAAGCTGCTTATAAAATGGAGTCTCTGGGCTGGGCGTGGTGGCACACACCTTTAATCCCAGTACTTGGGAGGCAGAGCCAGGCAGGTATCCCTGAGTTCAAGGCTAGCCTGGTCTACATAGTGAGCTCCAGGCCAGCTGGGACTAAAAAGAGACCCTGTCTCAAAAAGACCAAATAAATACATAAATATAAATAAATAAATAGGAGTCTCTGAGGGCAAGGCACAGCCTGAAAACAACAGAAACAGAAAACCTGGCTTTTTTATACAATATGGAGACCTTAGAATAGCACACAACCTGATCTCAACACTTTCTCTTCTGATTCTGTTCTTTTCACCTGCTCCAGCACTTCACTGGGGGAAAAGTCTGGACCCTCAAGGAGCAGTTTGCCTGGAAACAGAACTCTAGATTGGTTAGTTTAGGTGTTCTGTCTGTTGTGCCACATGGTTTTCATACTCACATAGCTTTAGTTGTAATTATTATTTTATTTTATTTTTTTAATTTTTATTTATTTCTGTATGTGTATGAATGTACTGTCTGCATGCAAGTCTGTGCACCCGTGTCGTGCAATGCCGCGGAGTTCAGAAGAGGGTCTCGGATTCCCCTGGAACTGGAGTTCTCCTGGAATTGGAGCTTCAGATGGTTCTCAGCCGCCATGTGGGTGCTGGGGATCGAACCCGGGTCCTCTGTAAGAGTGGTCGGTGCTCTTAACCGCTAGGCCATCTCTCCAGCCCAGTTGTAATTATTTTTAAAAAATATTTTATTTAGTATTTTATGGTATGAATGTTTTGTCTGTGTGTATGTAAGTGTACCACATGTGCGCAATGCCCTGCAGAGACCAGAAGATGGTTTCTGATCACCTGGAACTGGAAATGCCCATGGTGGTCAGCTGCCATGTGGGTGCTGGAAATCAAACGCAGGTCCTCTGGAGGAACAGCAAATGTTCTTAACCACTTGAGCAATCTTTCCAACCCCTCAATGTAATTCTTATCTTTGCTTTTCTATAGGCAAAGGGCTTTGGTTTTGATCTTAGCATTGGTTTGTTTTTTTTGTTGTTTGTCTTTGTGACGGGGTCTCCCTGTAGCTCCAACTGGCCTGGAATGCACTATGTAAACCAGGCCGGCCTTGAGTCACAGAGATTAGCCTGCCTTTGCCTCCTGAGTGCTGGGATTCAAGGAGTACAACACCATGCCTGGCTTGATCTTAGCTTTTGGCTTTGCTTTTTGTTTTGTGCTTCTGGGGATCAAACACAGGGCCTCACATGTCCTGCATGGCCACTGAGCTCTCTCCCAGTGAGCTACACCATGACCCCTCGTTGCAGCTTTTATATCTGTCTACCTGGGGCATACGATGTGCTTGGTTGTGGGTCTTCTCTGCCTTGCCATGTCTCTCTGGCAATGCTGGTTCCTTGGAGCCATGGTGCCTGGTAGCCACATGGCTGTTCTCTTCTCCCTGGGTTACTGCTTCTCTGCTCTATGGTTTCTGTCTTCTCAACTTTTTCACCATTGCCAGCGGGGTTGTTTCTTATCAGAAGAATAACTGTGGCAACCAGTGACATTTGTGTCCCATCTCTCCATGTGACTTCACGTGTTCCTCTGCTGTGTAGGCCTTTTGTTTCCTGTGTTTGTTTCTCTGGTCGTCCTTTCATTATTCCATTCTTGTTTTAATGACAATTTCTGTAATTTGCATTAGTACCTCTCCTGCCCTAAAAAAAGTGTGCTGAAGGCTTGGTCTTTGGGTGCCCTTTTGGGAGGTGATGTATCTGGGGACCTGTCTCCCAGTAGGAGGTCCTTAGGTCACTGGGGATATGGCCTGGAGGGTGCCATGAAGTCGCCTCTTTCTCTCTGCTGTGGCATTTGTTCTGCCATGTGCTCTCCTTTGATATACCACCCTCTCCAGATCCCAAAGCAAATGGGCTGCCAATCTTGCAAGGAACCTCAGGACCATGAGCCACAATAAATCTTGCTCTTCATTAGTCAGTGGCCTCAGGTATTTTGTTATAGGAATAGAATACTGACCGATATAAGAAAATATGTGCATGCCTTTCTGTGCTAGTAATGCCTAACTTACAGATTACACCATCAGCTCGGATTTATTACTTTTCACTGTATTGAGGTGATTTCATCTTGTTTTCATCCTGCTTATGGCCCAGCTGTTCGTGCTCAACTTATATGCAATTCAAATGTTCATTTTGATTTTGGATTGTTACATTTGGTATGTGGAATCTATTGACATAGATTTGTCCTTACCAATCAACTTATTGTTCTCCTTTTTAATTTTAATGTAAATCTCACTTTGATCTAGAACATTTTGTGATATATGATAGTCTTAAGTACTTCAAATACATCATATATTTGTTGTATGCCTTTTATTATTTTATGTGTATGAATTTTGCCTACATGTATGTAAATGGATCTGTGCCTAAAATGCCTGCAAAGGCCAGAAGAGATTGTTGAATTCCCTGGAATTGGAGTTATGGACAGTTGTTAGCTGCCATGTGGGTGCTAAACCTGGGTCCTCTGCAAGAGCAGCCACTATACTTTACCCTGAGCTATTTCTCTAGTCTCTTGCATTTTATTTTCTTTGAAACAGAAGATAATTATTTTAAAATGATGTGACAACACTGGCCAATGTGCATAGAACAAGAAGCTGTAGAGGGCTTATCCCTGAACAGGATACCTATATCAAATTTCTTCCTCTTAAGCTTCAGGGATCATTTTGGAAGAGGAGGATGGAATGACTGTAAGAGCTAGAGGTGGTGGATGAACACAAACAGTTTTCCAGACAGCTAGTCATATGAACTCACAGCAACAGTGACAGTATGCATAAGTCCCATGCAAGCTCAAATCTGAAAAAAATCCCAGCATAGACATGAGGAAGTGGGTAAGAAGCTTCAACCTCACCTGAAGAAATTTTTGTAACAGATGGCCTCTGGGAGGGGCAGAGAGGGTCTCTTTAAGCATGGGTCTATTGGTAGGTTAACTGAGCTCCAGTGGATGGACCCACACTGAAGGACATTTGGAGACATAAATTAGCCTCAATAGACCTTATTGTATATAAAATAGAGTATATTAAATTGGGTGGCGGGCAGTAAGGGAAGATGCAGATAAGGGAGGGGGCCTAAATACCATCAAATTATATTGTATGAAAATTGCAAAAATGCAATCAAATGTTGCAACAAGGTGCATATTTGTCACAGCCAACTAGGTTTTATTGTTTACTTCTGGCCTCCTGCATTCTTCTTGCTGCTTTTTGTATCTTTTTCTCAGATTGTTTCCATCCAATTTTATGAGATTTATGTCAAATACTTCCAGTTTTACTGTGGTTTTGTCAGTTCCTTTTCCTTATGTGGTCATGTTTCTGAGGTTACAAACCCTACTTTAAATGGAGGTATGTCATTTAAAGGAATTTGCAGTGACTGTAACTGAAGGTACATTTGGGTTTTGTTCTGCCCTTTCATCATCTGTTTGCTATGCCACTTTATCCTTTGTTTCTTAAATGTGTCCTAACTAGCTATTGTATAATACTACATAGTTACAGCCTCAGAAGGGAAGCCATGCATGTCCTCCTGGGTCCCTATAGGGAAGAGGACAGGGTGGGTGGGTAGAGGCTCCTGGCGGGTCGAGGCTCCTGGCCAGGCTGTGAAGGACAAGCTCCCCCCTTACCTGTGCTCTGGGTAAGTCAAAAGGTAAACTGCCAGAGTCCAGCTCCAGCAGGTTCAGGTCCTGAAGTGGGTGTTCGCAAGGGCAGAGAAGAAATCAATCAGACAAGACACAAGAATCTTTCTTTTCATGATCTGATGATTACAGAGAGCATCCATCTTCTTTGCTTCTATGCAGAGGCCTTTTCAGGTTTGCTACTCTGCTAATTCTCTCTTTGCTTCTCTGCTCCTCAGGCCCTGATGTTTATTTTTATATACACTAAGACTAATACAGGTTATGTAAGCCTATGCTAATAATGAAAAAAATATGGGGGCTGGAGAGATGGCTCAGGGGTTAAGAGCACTGACTGTTCTTGCAGAGGACCTGGGTTCAATTCCCGGCACCCACATGGTGGTTAAGAACTGTCTTTAACTCCAGTTCCAGGGGAATCTGACACCCTCTTCTGACCTCCAAGGCATTGCGCAACATGGGTGCACCAACCTACATGCAGACAGTACATTCATACATTTAAAAAATAATAATAAAAAATAAAAACAAAATGAAAAAAATAGCCCAACTTCCTCATAATATTTTTCAGAATATTCACACCTGCAATCATTCTTAACATCAAAAAAAGAAAACAAAAGTGAAATAATACTGGTACAAGCATTCAGTTGAGACCTCAAAAAAAAAAGGTAAAACAATAATAGCATAGCCACTTGGCTAAGCTCAGCAATTTAGCAATTTTGCAACAAATCAAAGTTAATAACTTTTAACTCCAAGAACTTCATTGTTTATGCCTTGTGGTTACATAGGTGCTAGACAGTGTAAAAAAGTGAGTTTTAAAGCTTTAACAATAGAGACCTTTATTTTTCTTACTTTAGTTCCTTGTTCTCTTGACCTGTAAGCCATTTTGTGGCTGATGTGGTTTTGATTTATATCTTGTTTTTATTCTGGTATTTGTTTTCCCCAGTTTCTCTCTTTTCCTGCTGACGCGTTTTCCTAAAGCTACTAATCTTTGAGT
Organism: Rhizomys pruinosus; assembly: GCA_009823505.1. Taxonomy (NCBI): domain Eukaryota; kingdom Metazoa; phylum Chordata; class Mammalia; order Rodentia; family Spalacidae; genus Rhizomys; species Rhizomys pruinosus. The sequence continues at coordinate 868,046 of VZQC01002583.1, read as the reverse complement.
CAGAACACTAGAATCTGAGGCCTCACTGGACTTGGTTTTGCTTTGGCCTACAATCTTCTTTTTAGTTTAAATCTGACCATGAAATCAAAATACCTTTCTTTACTTGGGCAATCTGTGCATGATACTTTCTGTAGAATTCCTTTTTTTTTGTCTGTTTGATACAGGGTCTCCCTTTAGTCCCAGCTGGCCTGGAGCTCACTCTATAGACCAGGCTGGCCTTGAGATCCCAGAGATCCCTCCTGCTTCTGCCTCCCGAGTGCTGGGATTAAAGGCATGCACCAGCCTAAGGTTCTTGGCTGCAATGTGGGTGCTGGGAATTGAACCTGGGTCCTCTGTAAGAGCAGTCAGTGCTCTTAACTGCTGAGCCATCTCTCCAGCCCCTTCTGTAGAATTATTTTTTTTTTAATTGTAGGTCCTTTTTTATATTTTTTTATTTATTATTTTTTTAATTTATTTATGTGTATGAATGTATTGTCTGCATGCTGGTCTGGGCACCCGTGTCCTGCAATGCCGCAGAGGTCAGAAGAGGGCGTCGGATTCCCCTGGAACTGGAGTTCTCCTGGAATTGGAGTTACAGACATGCTAGGGATCGAACCTCGGTCCTCTGTAAGAGCAGTCGGCACTCTTAACCTCTAGGCCATCTCTCCAGCCCCTGTAGAATTCTTAATTGCTACTGTATCATACTTTTAAGTTGTATACACAGTGTCATTATTTCTCACAAAAGACTTATTTCTAGAAAACACATAATTATGTATCAGTTCCATTCCTTGAGGCAGAAGCAGGTATCCTAATTGCTAGAAAGCCGAAAGTTAAGCAGGTTAGAAAATCAAGGATTAGGGGGCTAGAGAGATGGTCTAGCGGTTAAGAGCGCCGACTGCTCTTGCAGAGGACCCAGGTTCGATCCCCAGCACCCACATGGTGGCTGAGAACCGTCTGTAACTCCAGTTCCAGGGGAATCTGACACCCTCTTCTGGCCTCTGCGGCATTGCATGATACACATAGAGAAAAATAAATAAAAAATAAAAAAATATAAAAAAAAAGAAAATCAAGGATTAATATGATAAAAGGAATTATTAAAAACCAAGGTCAGCTGGAGAGCAGACTTCAACCAGATGGACGAGTCAGGTCACTGGAACATTGTCAAGCCGTGTACCTTTCATGAATGGCTCTGCCAGTAAACCTCACCTAAAAGTCCTTTCCGGCCTACACTCACTTTACATTTATCATTCTGCCTTGTACAGAGGGCTCTGTAGCCAGAGCCAAGGCAGCGTGGAAAACAGGAGTGCAGCTTCTTTGGCTGAGTCTGGTACAGCAAGTGGAAAACATGATAGGTTGTGACTTATACTTGAGGTTGTTGCTGTCTTAGGGTACCTGCTCTTTTTTTTATTATTTGTTTATTTATTTGTTTGTTTATTTATTTATTTATTTATTTATTTATTTATTTTTGGTCTTTTCGAGACCCTGTAGTCCCAGCTGTCCTGGAACTCACTCTGTAGACCAGGCTGGCCTTGAACTCACAAAGATCCAGCTGCTTCTGCCTCCCAAGTGCTAGGATTAAAGGTGTGCGCCACCACGCCCAGCTGGGTACCTGCTCTTACTTTTCCTCTCTTACATCTCTCGTTCTCCCACAGAACACCTCATCAAGTAAGTCATGGACTTTACTCCTCTCCTGGGGGCACATCCCACCAGAAGGATGCCCTCTGAATCTCCTCACTCAGGCAGGGGGCAGAGCAGACCCCACTCCAGCTTTTGAAATGCTAGTGGCTGATAACTTGAGGGGTGAACAAGAGGCTTTAGAGTCAGGTTTGTCCACCCTCTCCTTCATCTGTCCTACTCGGGATATAAATTTGGAAAAGCAGCTTACTGAATTAATTAAAATGGCAAATGATTTGTTATGTGTCCTTCACTACAAAAGAACGTACTTTGATTCTGACCATCACTCAGCTCCCTCATTGCTTCTGTGGGGACAGACTTGGAATTTCCTGTATTGCCATTTTCCTGCAGGCTTCTTAACAGCAGCCATTTCACAACTGACAGGAAAACATCTGCTTTTTAGGGGCTCTCAGGCAGCAGCCAATTGACTGGAATTTTCCATTCTCCCAACACAGACTCTCTTCAGCCAGCCAGAGGCATGAAGGCCTGGGCAGGAAGACACCCTCCTCCCCCACAACTGGAGAGACAGCTAGCCTCAGCTCTCCCCAAACAGCAACAGCAGATCTGGTCCAAAAGGGCATGGATTTCATCAGAGAAGGTCCCCACAGTGAAGGGGGGCATGGGGTGCTGGAGAGCAGGAGAATGGAGGGCTGTGTAAGGCCTGGCTGTGGCTCTGATCAGGGACAATGAGATGCTGCAACTGTTGTTCTGGGCTGGGAAAAGTTCTAGTACTCTCACTCTAAGCAGGAGGTAGGTTTCCCCAGATCCGTCCCCCTTCCCACCATTCTGTCACAGAATTATTTCTGGGTTTTGGTTTGTTTTGAGATAGTCTCCCTATAGTCCCAGGTGGCCTGGAACAGGCTGTATAGACCAGGTTGACCTTGATCTCACAGATTTGCCTGCCTCTGCTTCCCAAGTGCTGGAATTAAAAGTGTGCGCCACCATCCCCAGCTGTCATGGAACAATTTGATCCTTAGTATTTACTTCTGACCCTTCAGTACCAAGCCATTTCCCATTAATCCAAAATTCAGGAAAAGGGATCTTCTGAGAAAGAAAATACTAGTAAATAGCTGGCCTAGGAAACACTTATTCTCTGCAGGGTAGTGAATCATGCTTCTGAAGCATATCCTATGCTGGATATCAAGGGAGGCTGGGGTAACTATTGGGCAGCTGGGCATGCTCATTAGGCATGCCCCTGCTGGGCAGGTCTGCTCTGCCAGAGTCAGGGCTGGATGACAAGTTGGAATCCTGACCCATTCATGGGGCTCTGTCACTCTGGATCAGGTGGCGAAACCTTTGCCCCCTCCCCTTCCTATGAAGAACTGGCCACTCCCTGGCTGAAGCCACTGCAGTGCCTCCCCACCAGCACCCAGGGAACTCCAGACCCTGGTGCAGCCCCTGGGAGTTCTGGATGAATTGAACCCACTATGGTAGTTTAGAAGGTAAGGATTTGCTGGGTGTGGTGGCCCATGCCTTTAATCCTAGCATTTAGGAGGCAGAGGCAGGCAGATCTGAGTTCTAGGCCAGCCTGGTCTACATAGCGACTCCAGGCCAGCTGGGACTAAAGGGACACCCTGTCTCAAAAAAAATACCCCCCCCCAAAAAAAAGAAGGTAAGGCATTAAATATGGGGCTGAGTTCCACAGACATAGGAAGAAGGCCAGGTGGACTCTGAGGGCTTGACCTTGGGGAACCACGAACCAGCACTTTTGGCAAGGCACCCGTGGAACTGGACACCCTACATTAACAGTGTTGTTCTGGTGGCTCCAGACTTGCAAACTTGGAGTGAGGTGCTGTGGCCACTGCACTTGGGATAGTTTTCTGGTAAGACTGGCTGGAGGACAGTATGGTGAGAAGTCAAGAAAGGCCCAGGACCTCTTCCCATCACTCCCAAGAATGCAGCTGCACTGCCCTGCCCTGCCACAATTAGGGGATGCTGTGGCACTGAGCCTCCCCTAGAGCTTGCAGGACTCTCCACCCACTCATGGACAAGGGCATGGTGTCCTCTCTCACTCCAATCTCCTACCCTAGGATCTGAAATAAACTTCTTTTGGTACAGAGGTAAGTAAGAGAATGGCAAGAGACAACCAGCTCCCACCACAGCACCAAGGACCCCCTCAGCCCAGGAATCCAGAGCCCCCACTTAGAGGCTGCCATGGAACATCCCTGAGGATGGCATGTGTGGAAAGAAGGTGGCGTCTCCTCTGAAGGGCAGGCTGGTAGTATAGCCATGGGGACTCTACCTGTCATCATTCTGCACCAGAAAGGGGACTCTGGAGACATGAAGCCAGGAGTGGGCAGAGCTCATATATCCCCTCTCTGGAACAGCCAACTACCCAGAAACAGGTCCCTGCCTAGAACTCTGGTCAGCTGCTGCCCATTGCAGGTGGCCAGAAACCTGCCAAGTTGAGGATGCCCTGCCTGCCTCACCCTCATCCAGGGAAGGTGCTGAGTGAGCTCAGTATAGGACCAGTCAGGGGACAGAGAATCACAGCATAGTTGCTACTATATACTTTATTGAATCCACTGTGGACAGAAGTATAACATTTGCATATGCATGGAGTAAATGGTCAGGGCCTCAGCCTAGGGTGAGGGGCGGCTGTGGACTGTGGAGCAGAAAACAGGACTAGAAGCTCTCAGAATCTGTTATCTTCTACGAGAACATTTGGAAGACGACTTATATGGTGAAGTTAAGAATGATGAACATGATGGACACAAGAATGCTGAAGGCAAGGGAGCAGATGTTTAGACACTTGGCAGTAGAGGCATAGGTCTGGGCCCCAGTTGCATCGCCCACCATCTTCCTGTCCCTAGACTGGAGGAAAACAAATGGTTAGTGGCCTTGGAGCCAGTCAACTGAGAGGCAAGTGCTCTGACCCAGTTCCCCTCATCATTCTCCCTGCCCACTGTAGCCTCTGCTACCTCTAGCCATGGACCCTTTTCCCTTTTCACTGGCCACTCATCCCACCATGGGGCATTTTTTTTTGTGAGTCTTTTGTGCACTTTCCACACAGCCTGGAGTCCCATTCTGCAGAGTAAAAGGACATTCCAGCAAATTGGCAATAGAATTCCTCTAGTCTGGAGTAGGATAGTCTGACCTCAGGATTCCCAGGCAGCTCTCTGTGTGCCTACCTGGATATTCTCCTAACACACACACCCACAACCCCCCCCCCCACACACAAGATGCACACAAATTCCCATACGCATACACAAACACAGGCCCCACACACCCAGGTGCCATCTGGGCAAGTCAAGCTTGAGGCTCTCACGTATCTTAGATCATCATTCCCCCATTTCCACCTCACATACCTTCACAGAGTAGATGTAAGCTATGAAACCCAGGGAGCAGAAGTTCATGAAGAGTGAGTTGAACAAGGACCAGACCACATGATCAGGCATGGAACTCTCACTGAGCATGTTGATGGTGGTAGTTGTCATATAAGCTGGACCATGGGGTCCCCCCAATACTGGTATACCTTGGTGTTCCTTAGACATCTTCTGGATTTTGAAGCTATAAGAGTTGTGAACCAAGAAGCTATGGGAAATGTGGTCCACGGTGAGAAGGTGAGAAATCTTAAGCAACTTTAAGTTCTGAAGGCAGGCCCTTGCCTTTTCCCAAGTGGGGTCTGTTTCTCAGAAAACTACTTCCTTATGTTTGTAAATTGTGTTTCAAGTTACCAACATGGGTGCTAGACAGTGTGTTTCAGTTACAGTGAGTTCTAGGACAGCTGGAGCTACAGGAAGACCCTGTCTCAAAGACCAAAAAAAAAAAAAAAAAAAAAGTGAATTGGAAGTAAATTAGCTTAGTCAGAAACTGTACTACATCCAAGGTTGTTCAGATAACCAGGCAAGAGCACTGAGTCCAGCAAGAAAGGGCCCGGGTGCTAGAAGCTGAACTTGATAACCAGACCAGGACTCTGTCTGGCCACAACCTGGGCATGAACCTCAGATAAATACCTGTCCATGGGCTGGGACTTGGGTTTGAGCCCCAGATTACCACCTGAGACAAAGTTCACTCCCCACCCCCACCCCCAGCTATAGACTACTTAAACTGGAGAGTGCAAAATGACTTCACTCTCTCCCTCTCGGGGGACCCATTTGTGAGATGCCAGCTCTCACTCCCCTCTGGGGATCCTCGCTATGGGAGATGCTCAAACATGTCACTCACACTCCCCAGGGAATCCTCGCCCTGTGAGACAAGAGCTGTCGCTCAGACTTGCTCGCTGGGAGCTGTCACAGCCATCCAGTTTAAGACCTGCTTCAAGCCAACCAGTGGCTCCCTGAAACTCCCCAGCTTTACAGCTTTTGGGGGGGGGCACTAAGAAAACATAGTGTAAGTGAGCAGCCTTAGGGAGTTAGACTAGGAACAGGACAGATTAATAGGTGGGTTTAGGATTAATAGATTGACCTACATAGGAAAGAATAAAATTAGATTGCATCATAACCCTTATGTCCTGGATTCCTTTGGACCTTAAGTCCACGTTCTTGGCAGATCTATTATGTCATATATGAACCTTCATGAATAGACTGGCGTTCTTGAGACTGCATGATTATGTGAACCCTGTTTGAAGGCTTTAATGTCATCTCTTTACTGCCTTAACTTTCTTACAAGGTAGGAAACAGCAGAGCAGCCTCCTATCTGTACCCCCAAACCTGCATGCAACTTCCCTTTTTCCTCTCAAGTAAAATCCTCTAATAAAATCCTTGTCTGGGAACTTTCTTTTGGCCCTTCATTCACTTCTGACTCTAGGATTGTCTGACTCTAGGAGAGATGAAGATCCTGGGGTCTGCAACAATCTAATTTATTTTTTTTTAAGTTTTTTTAAATTTTTAAAAAATTTATTTCTGTATGTGTATGAATGTACTGTCTGCATGCCGGTTTGTGCACCCGTGTCGTGCAAGGCCGCAGAGGTCAGAAGAGGGTCTCGGATTCCCCTGGAACTGGAGTTCTCCTGGAATTGGAGTTTCAGACGGTTCTCAGCCGCCATGTGGGTGCTGGGGATCGAACCTGGGTCCTCTGTAAGAGTGGTCGGCGCTCTTAACCGCTAGGCCATCTCTCCAGCCCGCAACAATCTAATTTAAATTTAAGAGCCATTAACACTTAATTTTACTAAAAAATTGGCATTTCAGATCAAAGAGACAAGAATAGCAGTTAATATCAACTTCTGGGAAACCACAACTATATAAAAGCTACAAAGTGGGGCAGCAGAAGTCTAAGAGGGGCAGTTTATTATTTTTTTTTATTTTATTTATGTGTATGAATGTACTGTCTGCATGCAAGTCTGTGCACCCGTGTCGTGCAATGCCGCAGAGGTCAGAAGAGGGCGTCGAATTCCCCTGGAACTGGAGTTCTCCTGGATTTGGAGTTTCAGATGGTTCTCAGCCGCCATGTGGGTGCTGGGGATCGAACCCGGGTCCTCTGCAAGAGCAGTCGGCGCTCTTAACGGCTAGGCCATCTCCCAGCCCCAGAGGGGCAGTTTATAATTTACAGTGAATGAAATAGTGCTGTGTAGGACACCCACCCAGGCCAGGCCAGGAGGAGAGAGAGATACCCAGAGGCAATGTTGCAGGAGAACTTTACAGTGGTCTCAGGTGTCTTGTATTAATTGAATCTCCCCAGGTGGACACCACCTTTGTTTGGGTTTGTGTCATGTGCTGGGAAAGAAGAGCCAAAGGCATAGGAGTAAAGTATTCACCAGACCAGATTCTGTGTAAAAATATTTAATAAAATACTTTCAGGGTGGAATGTTGGCTCAGTGATTAAGAGCACGTGCTGCTCCTACAGAAGACCTGAGTTATGCTCTAGGACCAACAGTGGGTAAATTTCTATGAGTTTGAGGCCAGCCTGGTCTACATAGTGAGTTCCAGACTACCCAGAGCTGCATAGTGAGACTGTCTGAAAAAAAAAAATATGTAGAAAAAAAGTAGATATATATATAATATATTTATATTTTGTCTTTTTTTAGACAGGGTCTTCCTGTAGTCCCAGCTGGCCTGAAACTCGTTATGTAGACCAGACTGGCCTTGAACTCACAGAGATCTGCTTGCTTCTGCCTTCTGAGTGCTGGGATTAAAGGCATGTGCGATCACGCCTGGCTATAAATTTTTTTTATTTTTTGGTCTTTTCGAGACAGGGTTTCCCTGCATAAATTTTTTTTTTTTAATAAAATATCCTGGGGCTGGAGAGATGGCCTAGTGGCTAAGAGCGCTGACTACTATTGCAGAGGACCTGGGTTCGATCCCCAGCACCCACATGGCCACTGAAAACCATCTTTAACTCTAGTTCCAGGGGAATCCAACACCCTCTTCTGACCTCTGCAGCATTGCATGACACGGGTGCACAAACCTACATGCAGACGGTACATTCATACACATATGAAAATAAATAAAATTTAGAAAAAGAACTGTAAAATAAAATATCCACAGGCTGGAGAGATGGCCTGGCGGTTAAGAGTGCCTACTGCTCTTGCAGAGGACCCGGCTTCTGATGCCCTCTTCTGAGGGTGCACAAACCTACATGCAGACAGTACATTCATACACATATAAAATAAAATTAAAAAATATATCCTGTAGGAGAGACAGAAACACAGAGGGTGAATTCTCAGAGACTTGCCCACTGAGGGGCAACAGAAGTACTTTTATTTATTATTATTTTTATGTGTATGAATGTACTGTCTGCATGTAGGTTGGTGCACCTGTGTTGTGCAATGCCCCAGGGGTCAGAAGAGGGTGTTGGGACGGAGCCAAAGACAGTTCTTAGCCGCCATGTGGGGGCTGGGGATCGAACCTGGGTCCTCTGCAAGAGCAGTCGATGCTCTTAACTGCTGAGCCATCTCTCCAGCACCAGAAGTACTTTTATAACAGTTGTCAAAGCAAAACATGGCTCTCACCTCCAAAGGAATAAAAGAAAGCTTATTGTTGAGACAAATGTGAGTGACATGGCTCAGGAACATGGATTCAGGTAACCCCAAATACCATATTCCAACATGGAAATGTTTCATGAAGTTTTTATAGTTACAGAACAAAAGAAAGCCATAAGCCAAGGCAATTTTCAACTACATTAGTGGAAATATCAGGTGGGTGGGTTGTAGGAAAGTGGGGAAATCCCTGCTAATAGCCTCAGGTGCTGTTTGATGACATTCTTAGCCTTTGTGCTGGTGGGAGCTACTGGTCTATTAAGTGAATGTATTCCTTAAGGATTTATCTAATGGTCATAATGTTATGTTGTGCTGGATAGGTTAGTGTCAACTTGACACACCTGGGTTGAGGGAGCCTCAGCTGGGGAATTGGCTCCATTGGATTGGCCTGTGGTCACATCTGTGGAATATTGTCTTGATGGTCGAGCAGTGTGGGAAGGCCCAGCCCACAATGAGTATTGCCACCCTGGGCAGGTTGTTGTGTACTGTATAAGAAGGCAGGCTGGGCATGAGCCATAGAGCAAGCCAGTGAACAGCACTCCTCCATGGCCTGTGCTTCAGCTCCTGCCTCCAGGTTCCTGCCCTGAGTTCCTGCCTGGGGCTCCCTAAGTGATGAACTGTGACCTGGGAGATGTAAGCTGAATAAACCCTTTCCTCCCCATGTTGGTGTTGGTCAGAGTGTTTTGTCACAGCAATGGAGGGCAAACTAGGACATATGTCAAATGCAGAGGTGGGCATTCAATGGCTACTAAGAGAGATAATTTGGCTCTAGATCTGTAATTTTCAAATCCTCTAAAAATCAGGAAGTTATTAGTCAGCCTTGTAAAATCTTTAACAGTAGGTGTGGCCCATCCCTCCATACCCCGAACTTCAGTTCACATAGTTAACAGAACTTACTTGGTCTTATTTTCTTCCTGTGCTATTTATGTGGGGGGTTTATGTCTATATTTCACTACCAAGTATATTTCACAGCACCAACTTTCCTACTTGAGACTGGCCATGTGGGGTTGGGTGTGATAGATTACTAGGAGCTGGACTCTAAATGTTTGTATAAGTCATCACAAGTTACTGGGGTCACGCTCCAAGTAGTTGGGGTATGGCTGTTCAAGGTGGAATTTTGGGTTTTTCTTTATTTGCTTTAAATAAGTTATTTTCATTTTATGTTTATGAATGCTTTGTGTGCATTTAAGTGCACCTGTGCGTGCAATGTTCTCAGAGGTCAGAAGAGGGCATCGGATCCCTGGAACTGGAATAAGGTTGGTTGGTACCTGCCATATGGTGCTGAGAACTGAAACCTGATCTTCTGCAAGAGCAGCCAATGATTTTAACTGCTGAACCATCTTCCCAGCCCCAGAATTTTTGTTTAAATTTGGGCTTCCTTCTGTCTCTACATCCCCCCCCCCCCACATACAAAAGATTAGCAGGGTCAAATAATTATCAAGGGATTGAAAGATCTTTTTCTTCTGGAGTTGCTTCATTGCTGAAAGGGGCATCAGAGGCCCTGGTTGGTATTGCTGATGTGTCATATTGTTGTAGGACCATGTATTATTTTTATTGTTGCCGTGATCAAAATACCTGACAAGAAATAACTTAGGGGGCTGGAGAGATGGCTCAGCAGTTAAGAGCACTGAGTGCTCTTGCAGAGGACCCGGGTTCAATTCCCAACACCCACATGGTGGCTAAGAACCATCTTTGAGCCAGGTGTGGTGGTGTACACTTTTAATCCCAGCACTTGGAAGGCAGAGGCAGGCAGATCTCTCTGAGTTCAAAGCCAGCCTGGTCTACAGGGCTGGTTCTAGGCCAGCTGGGGCTACAGGGAGACCCTGTCTCAAACACACACACACACACACACACACACACACACACACACACACACACACACACAAGCAACTTAGAGGAAGGTTTATTTTGGCTTACAGTGTTAAGGGTTCAATCCATCATGTCAGGGAAGGCAGAGGGAGCTGGTAAGATTGCATCTGTGGTCAAGAAGCAGGTACACTCAGGAGGCAGAGGCAGGCAGATCTTTGTGAGTTCAAAGCCAGCCTGGTCTACAGAGTGAGTTCCAAGACAAGTGGGGCTACAGGGAGACCCTGTCTCAAAAAGACAAAAAAAAAAAGCAGGTAGTGATGAATATTGGTGCTCAACTGGCCCTTTTCCCTTTTTAAAAAAGAAATTATTTAATTTTAGGGGGCTGGAGAGATGACTCAGCAGTTAAGACTACTGACTGCTCTTGGATAGGACCCAGGTTTGGTTACTAACACCCATATGGCAGCTAATCTGGAACTCCAGTTCTAAGCGATCTGATGCCCTCTTCTGACCTCCATGGGAACTGGAGTTGAGGACTGTTGTTAGCTGTCATGTGAGTGTTTAGAAACAATCCTGGGTCCTCTGGAAGCACAGCCAGTACTTTTAACCACTGAGCCATTTCTCCAGCCCCTGGCTTTTTCTTTTAAAAAGAGATTTAAGGGCTAGAGGAATGGTTCAGTGGTTAAGAGCACTAGCTGTTCTTACAGAAGACCCAAGTTCAATTCTCAGCACCCACACAGCAGCTAACAACTGTCTTAACTCTATCTAGTTCCAGGGGACCCAACACCATATTCTGTTCTCTGCAGGCATTGGATGACACAAGTACATTTATATACATGCAGGCAAAACACTCATACACATAAAATAAAAATAAATACTTTAAAAATATTTAAAAGTTTTAAAAATTATTTGTATGTATGTGTCTATGTGGGGGTAAGTATATGTGAACACAGTTTTCCACAGAGGCCAGAAGAAGTCATTGGATTCCTTGGAACTGGAGTTATAGAAAGTTGTGATCTGCCATGTGAGTGCTGGGAACCAAACACAGATTCTTTGCAAGAGCTCTTATCCTCTGAACCATCATTCCAGGCCCCCCTTTTTATTTGGTCCAGGATCCCGTCCTATAGAATGGCACCACACTTAGGATGGGTCTTCCTACCTCAATCAACGTAATCTGGGAAATTCCTCGGATTCTAGATTTTGTCAAGTTGATAATCAATATAAAAAATATTAAAAAATGAAAAATTTAAGCAGCATTTTGGAGATGCAAGGGAGTGGTTACTGAAAGAGGTTGAAGGCCAGCCTGTAGCATCACTTGCAGGTCAAGAGGTCCTCCACAGTTGGAGACAGGTGATGATGTCCATGGTAATGGTCGATAGCTCTAGCTTAATGGTCTATAATCTGAAAGATTACCAGAAGGTTAAATAAGAAAAGGTCAAAGGGAGAATTATGCCAGTGAGCAGACCAGGAGAGAGAGTAAGCAGGGAAGCCCCTCCATAGTGTTACAGAAGGGACTCAGATTCACAAACATGTCACGTCTTAAAAGAAATTTGGAAGCAGTCAATTTATTTACAGTTTGGTGAAACCCATGAGAAATACTATTGGTCTCCTGATACCTTTTTTTTTAAATTTTTTAAATTTTTTTATTTATTGACTGACACCTTTTCTATAGGGAGACAAGTTCTCCTGACTGGCACCAGGGTTTCAGCCTTTCCCTTCCTCCAGCATTGGATTCCCAGAGAAATTTCAATTCTTTGGGATCCATCGTTTGAAGAGTCTTATGAAGGGATCCAGTGTCTCTCTTTAATATCTGATAGAATTCCCTAGCTGCAGAAAACCAGAAGTCCTCTGAGACTGATGCTGGCCTTACTGATCAACCATATCCAGAACTTAGGAAGGACTGTTTGTTGAGACAGCCTGTATCCCAGGATAGCCTGTCTTGCTTGGGCAAACAGGTCTAGGAAAGAGGAGGTCATAAGTTTCTCAAGAATACCCTGACCTGCACTTAGCCCACTACAGCTGGATCCACTTCCTCATTCCTAAACCTATATAATCTCCCACCATTTCACTGCCTCCTTGCAGTAGCCTCCATCTGAGGGAAGGTTGCTGCTCTTGCTGTCTCATCTTTTGAAGCTCTGACTCTGGTCTTTCCCCCAGACTCTGCTTTCCTTTCGACACTCTAAAATCTAACAATATCCCTTCTCCTTCCAGAGTAGTTACAATTCCTCTCTCTTTGTTTTTTAGACATCAACTTTAAAGAATTTGAGGTGATATTTCAGACTTAATGTGAAAATTCCTGAAAGATTCCTGTGCCTGAAACAAATATCAGAATATAAGTAGGAGCCGAGGCCAGAAGACATTTAATATTAGGTAACTGTGCATGAGAATCAATTGGCCATGATCTCCTAGCTGTAGTTACTTTTGGAAGGGATGGTTACAAGTGTCTCCATTTCTATTGGTTTTCCATCAGGGTCTCAGTAGTTCAGCTGACCTCAAACTTATGATCCTCCTGCTTTAGCATCCTGAGTGCTGGAATTTCAGGAGTATCCCAGCTTAACCAGTTTGAATTCATTAATTTTTAAAATATTTTATTTTGTGTTTATGAGTGTATTGCTTGCATGTATATAAGTATACCAGTGTTGTAAAATGCTTGTGGAAGTCAGAAGAGGGCATCAGATGCCCTGGAACTGGAGTTACAAATGGTTGTTAGTTGCCATGTGGGTGCTGGGACTCAAACATGGGTCTTCTTCAAGAACAGTTAGTACTCTTCTTTATTAAAAATTTTTTAATTTTTTTATGTGTATGAATGTACTGTCCGCATGTAGGTTTGTGCACCCATGTCGTGCAATGCCGCAGAGGTCAGGAGAGGGTGTCTGATTCCCCTGGAACTGGAGTTAAAGACGGTTCTCAGCTGCCATGTGGGTGCTGGGGATCGAACCCGGGTCCTCTGCAAGAGCAGTTGGTGCTCTTAATTGGTAGGCCATCTCTCCAGTCCCAAGAACAGTTAGTACTCTTAATTGCTGAGCCATCTCTCCAGCCTCAGGAATTCATTTTGATTTGACAATTTCCCTCCTTATCTCTGAATAATTTTCTTTTATTTATTTATTTATTTATTTATTTATTTATTTATTTATTTATTTATTTCTGTATGTGTATGAATGTACTGTCTGCATGCAAGTCTGTGCACCCGTGTCGTGCAATGCTGCGGAGGTCAGAAGAGGGTCTCGGATTCCCCTGGAACTGGAGTTCTCCTGGAATTGGAGTGTCAGACGGTTCTCGGCCGCCATGTGGGTGCTGGGGATCGAACCCGGGTCCTTTGTAAGAGCAGTCGGCGCTCTTAACCACTAGGCCATCTCTCCAGCCCTGAACAATTTTCTTTGGAAACCACTGTTTGACCATCTGGTGGTTTGATCTCAACCATCCCCAATTGCTGGGATGAGATCTTTGGAAACCACTGTTTGACCATCTGGTGGTTTGATCTCAACCATCCCCAATTGCTGGGATGAGATCTGTCCTGGAAGGCCTGACATGATCCTATATTTGAACAGTGGTAAGTGACAGATGCCAAGAAGTTAGTGACATCGAAACCCTTTATCGCAGGGGTGGCATGGTAGCATATATCTTTAATTTCAACACGTGCAGGTCAGTGTATTTTTGAGTGGACCAGGAGGGAACAGAGCATGTGATTGATGGTATTTATGCCTGGCATGTCCCCCTCATCCCCACTAGATTTCTTGGTCTGAGAAGACTATTGGTAATCAAGATTTTTGCTTTCTCCTTCACAACTGGTTTTGGCTAATTTGGGTTTATGAGTATTCCTTTGAGACCAGACTGGCCTGACAATCAGGACAGGTTTGGCTCTAAAAAGAAATTTAATTTCATCTCTGTGGGCTTAAAAGGTCCTAATTTTCATGAGACACTCCAATCTAAGGCACATCTCAGTCAATTCAGTGGATTAAGATCATTCCTCACTTCTGAAAGCATGGAAGGTGGTTATCCATTGCCTTCTAGGGCTGCCTGTTAGGTGAATATTGATGGAGCCTACCCTCTATATACCCTGACTCACCTCACCTCTGGGATACATTCTCAAAAGTTGGTCTAAAATTTTGACCACATCAACTATTACATTAAGACTGATGTCCCTGCTACCGAGGGATCTCCTGATCTAGTGTCACCAGCTGCTACAACAGCCACTTTTTTTCTTTCTGAGTTCTGTGGCATAATTTTACAAGGTCTCTTCTTCCCTCATTGTTTTATATGACCCATCCAAATTTAGGCTATGTAGGTAAAGTCTGTCAATCCTCTCTTGGCATAGTTCCTCTCTACTGAATGGGCTGTAGCAAGGGAGTGGGTCTGAGGGCCCCCTCAGGATTGCCATGACAAGTAAGACAAGGTTAAGAAATGGACTGCAAGGTCTGAGGAATTCCTATGGTTGTAAAGAGAGTTCAATTAGAACTTTGAGGGATTTTGTCCCCTCCTTCCTCCAAGGTATGATTTCATGAACATTTTAAGGATCTTACATTGGGAAGAACTAAGGAGAAATAACCAATTTCCTGGGCTTTATAATCACCCCTCTGGAGTATTGTAAAGCCCTAATCTAAGGGCTTATGTATGTGTACTGTCTTAGGTTGTGATTAATGTTAACATCATACTTTGGGGATAAGAACTGGAAAGGTGGTGGTTTAATAGTGATGTGTTTTCTGTGTCAAGTTGACAAGGGGTCAATTGTGCTGGATAGTTTTAGTGTCAACTTGACACACCTAGGTCAAGGGAGCCTCAATTGGGGAATTGGCTCCATTGGATTGGCCTGTGGCCACATCTGTGGAGTATTGTCTTGATTGTCGAGCAGTGTGGGAGGGCCCAGCCCACAACGAGTGGTGCCACCCTGGGCAGGTTGTTGTGTACCGTATAAGAAAGCAGGCTGGGCATGAGCCAGGGGAGCAAGCCAGTGAACAGTACTCCTCCATGGCCTGTGCTTCAGCTCCTGCCTCCAGGTTCCTGCCCCGAGTTCCTGCCTTAGGCTCTCTAAGAGATGAACTGTGACCCAGGAGATGTAAGCTGAATAAACCCTTTCCTCCCCAAGTTGGTGTCGGTCAGAGTGTTTTGTCACAGCAATGGAAGACAAATTAGAACACTTCCCAAGTGCCAGGATTACAGATATGTGCTACCACACCTGATTCTATTATTATTTTAAACCAATCCTTGACTGTTAGATCCATTAAGGATTTTTTTAAAGGTTATGCATGTGTAGCTCAGTGGCAGAGCACATGGTTATAGGATATGCAAGGCTCTGGGTTCCATTCCAAGAACCACAGCACTAAAGGATATACACCATGCACATAACACATAAAAGACTCTAATGCAGTAGAGTTCAAATACATTCCTCCCACTTTGGGGTGAAGGCAGAAAATCAGGAATTCAAGGACATCCTCTACTCCATAGGGAGTTTGAGCCCAGCCTGGGCCACGTGAAGCACTATCTTAAAAAAATTTACAAGGGGGTGGAGGAATGGCTTAGGACCTAAGCAGAAAGACTTAGCACCTGTGTAAAAGCCAGGGGTGTGGGATATGTCTCTAATTCCAGTGCTGGTAGAGACAAAGATCCTTGGGGCTTGCTGGTCAGTCAGTCTAGTTGAATCAATGAGGTTCAATTTAGGTCTTAATAAATAAGATGGAGAATGATTAAGGAGGACAACTACTGTTAACCTTTGGCTTCAACACACTTGCATACACACACACACACACACACACACACACAAGAAATAAAAAGTAGGGGTGGAGAGATGGCTCAGCAGTTAAGAGCACTGACTGCTCTAGCAGAGGAGCCAGGTTTGATTCCCAGCACCCACATGGTGGCTAAGAACCATCTTTAACTCCAGTTCCAGGGGAATCCAACACCCTCTTCTGACCTCCACA
The DNA here is from genome assembly GCA_009823505.1 of Rhizomys pruinosus. Lineage (NCBI taxonomy): Eukaryota > Metazoa > Chordata > Mammalia > Rodentia > Spalacidae > Rhizomys > Rhizomys pruinosus. The sequence goes on along the minus strand of VZQC01002583.1, from coordinate 851,756 downwards.
GCATTGCACAACACAGGTGCACCTACCTACATGCAAAGAGTACACTCATATACATTAAAAATTAAAATAAAAAGTAAACAAAAAAATTGTTGAGTCCAGAATATCCAGGAAATGGAACCAGCCTAGAAAAACCAGTAAAGAGCTGATGAGATGACTCAGCTAGTAACTGTGCTTGCCAAAAAGCCTGATTATCTGAATTTGACTTCCGGAATCCATGTAAAGGTAAAAGGAGAGAACTGATTCCACAAAGTCATCCTCTGACCTCCACATGTGTGCTGTGGCATGTGTGTACCCCTGTACCACACACACACACACACACACACACACACACACACACACACACAGAGTAATGATAAATAAAATAATTTTAAAATAAATCAGCCAGGCATGGTGGCACATGCCTTTAATTCTAGCACTCAGGAACCAGGGGCAGATAGATCTCTATGAAATCAAAGCCAGGCTTATCTACATAGCAGGTTCCAAGCCAGCTAAGCCTACATAGTGAGACTTTGTCTCAAAAATGAAATTAGAGTCTGTCATGGAGGGGAGGCATGGTGGCAAGAGGTGCTGGAGCAGGAACAGAAAGCAGAGGCTCACATTTCGAACAGGCATCGGAAGCAAAGAAGTGGCTGGAAACCTGCCAAGGCTTAAGAACCCTCTAACCGTGCCCACAGTCACATGCTTCCTCCACCTTTTAAGATCTTCCAGAACAGGGCCACCAGCAACTTGGAGCCTATGGAGGACATTCTCACTCAAACAACCACAGAGTTGTTGGTCAGGGTAGTTCAAGAGATTCCCAAAATAACACAGGCTATTGCCATAGCTTTTGATTATCTCCCAGAACTTGAAGGGAAGGCCCTATTGCTGAAGCCAGGACGTGACATCACATGATCCCAGATCCCAGATGCTAGAGCACTGACTGGGTGCAGAGAGCAATTCCTCTTACCCCAACACAGGTTCTTTCCTCCCTTTCCTCATTGTCTGAGTGTTCAGGAGGGCATACTCTTGTAAGTCATCTAGCTTTTATTTTCACTCCACCACTTATATTTTTGTCTTAATAAGGACTGTTTTGCATTCTTATTATATATNCGCCATGTGGGTGCTGGGGATCGAACCCAGGTCCTCTGCAAGAGCGTCGGCGCTCCTAACCGCTAGGACATCTCTCCAGCCCTGAACATACATCTTTTGAGACAGCGTCTCACTATATTGCCCTAGATGGCCTGGAACTCACTTTAGAGATCAGGCTTGAACTTACAGAGATTTGCCTCCAGACTGTTGGGATTAAGGGCTTGTGCCACTACACCCAGCTCATCCTGTTTATTTTTAAAGTATGATTGAATCAGTAACAAAAAGCCCTCCAAACAAAAAACTTCTAGGTCCTGATAGATTCATTGCCAAATTTTACCACATCTTTAAAGAAGAGCTGACATTAAGATATAAAAACAGGGTTGGAGAGATGGATCAGTGGTTAAGAACACTAGCTGCTCTTACAGAGAACCCAGATTCAGTTCCAGCACCCACATAGCAGTTAACAGCCATCCATAACTCTAGTTCTAGGGATTCAGATGCCATGTTCTGGCCTCCATGGGCATTGCATGACATGGATGTACTTAGAGACATGCAGGCAAAATTCTCATACAAAAATTTAAATAAATAAATAATAAATATCAAAAAATTTTAAAGATACAAAAATGTCAGGCATGGTGGTACATGTTTTTTTTTTTTTATACCAAGAAGAGAGAATTACAGATAACCACACTTAAGCAAATTAAAAGGGAAAGGAGTCTTTTACTGAGTATGCTGCTGACAGTGGCTACTGCCTTTGAAAATCTCTCAGTGCTGTAGCTCAGAGGTACGGAGTTTATAAAGGCAAAAAACCCACAAAAACCATTAAGCCAAGTGTATGTCAGATACACTTAGCAATTATTTTGATTATTCATTGTTTTGATTATACACCCTGTAGTTATTTTGGTTATACTTTTAGGCCATAGTGAGGGTCATGGGAAACCCTGAATGTGTTGCTGGTGACTGAGAAGAACACTAAAAACGCCACAAACTGGAGTCAGGACCAGCCCAGGACAAACTGGAGTCTCTTTAGCTACTTACTTCACCTTTAATCCTAGCACCCAGGAGGCACAGGCAGGGAGATCACTGTGAGTTCGAGGCCAGTGTCTACATAGCAAGTTCCACACTAGGTAAGGTTACAAGGAGAACCTGTTTCCAAAAAAAGATAGCCCCGTAAGCCCCAGGCCTGAAGCTGTTGCTGGCAACAAGAGTGTCACAAAGAAAAAGAGAAAGTTCCAGAAAACACCTCAGGAAGATTAGAATGGACTTTTGGGTGGAGAGGCATGCCCACAACAGATACCTTCCCAACTCCATGATTAACCCCAATAAAAATCACACAAAAAAAGAAAGACAAACAACATACAGGGGCTGGAGAGATGGCTCAGCAGTTAGGAGCACCGACTGCTCTTGCAGAGGACCTGGGTTCAATTCCCAGCACCCACATGTCAGCTAAGAACCCTCTTTAACTCCAATTCCAGGGGAATCTGACACCCTCTTCTGACCTCCACAGTGTTGCACGACACGGGTGCACCTACCTACATGCAGACAGAACAGTCATACATAAAATTTTAAAAAAAGAAGAAAAGAAAAACAACATATAGTTAGGCGTGGTGGCACACACCTTTAATCTCAGCAGAGGCAGGCAGAGCTCTGTGAGTTCAAGGCCAGCCTGGTCTATATAGCAAGCTCCAGGTCAGCTGAGACTAAAGGGCGACACTGTCTCAAAAAAGTCCAAAAAAGAAAAAAAAAGAAAACCAATATACAAAAAAAGAAAAATCAGTCACTATCTACATACAAATAACAAACTCACTAAGAAAGAAAGCAGAGAAAATTTCCCATTCACAGTAGTTTTAAAAATACCTGGGGATAAATCTAATATCAAGGATATGAAAGACCTCTGCAATGAAAACTTTAATACACCAAAGAAAGAAATTCAACACTAGAAAATGGAAAGGCCTCTTATGCTCATTGATAAGCAGAACTGATACTGTGAAAATGTTACTACCAAAAGCAACTATAGATTCAATGCAATCCCTATCAAAATTCCAATGGCATTTTTAAGGACTTTTTAATTTATGCATTTTTATGTACATGAGTGTTACATCTGCATGTATGTAAGTGCACCTGTGTCCTTCAGTGCTAGAGGACAGAAGAGGGTGTCAGGGTTCCCCTGGAACTGAAATTAAGGATGGTTATTAGTTGCCATGTGGGTGCTGAAAACTGAACCTGGATCCTCTGCAAGAGCAGTCAGTGCTCTTAACCACTGAGCCATCTCTCCAATCCCCCAATGACATTCTTCACTGAACTAGAAAAAAATAATCCTAAAATTCTAATGGAAGCACAAAAGGCCCCAAATAGCCAAAGTAATCACAGTAAAAAGAGTAATGCTGGAGTTGTCACAATATACAGTCTCAAATTTTTTGCAGAGCTATATTAACAAAAAAACCAGCATAGAATTGGCATAAAAACAGACCAATAGAATAAAATAGAGCACCTGGGGGAAAACACCACACAGCAACACCCACATAAGTTTTGCTTTTTGTTTTTGTTTTTGTTTTTGTTTGTCTAGATACCTAGAATTGGAGTTACAGATGGTTGTTAGCTGCCATGTGGGTGCCAGGAACCAAACCTGGGTCCTCTGCAAGATCACAAGTGCTGCTTAGCCATCTTTCCATAGAGTTGGTAGCTTTTTATTCTAATTTTTCTGTTTGGTTTCAGGCGTAGCTGGACTAGCAGAACCAACAGGATCCCAGTGTTCTTGTTCATATGTAACTGGACTTTAAGCTGATTCAAGGCGGTTTTGAAAATTTTTAGGTTCATTTTGAGGAGAGGGGAGAAAATGTCAGAAGAAATGAGAAGAAAGTCAGGTTTATTTCAGGCATGGTGGCTGGCTTGCCCGTGTCAGGATTAGGATGACCAACAAGCAGAATGTCCCAAAGTGGCAGTTTCTATACCAAGCACACAAGGAAGTGGGCTTACAATGAAATGTGTGTGGGAAGGTAGGGCATAAGTAGATCTGTGGCTGGTACCAGTAGAAGCATTTCAAGATAAGCTGAGGCTTGTGATTGGTATCAGTAGGAGCCTGATTGAACCAACTTTCTTAGAACTTGTACCTCAGTTAGCTTCCTGGAAAATCCCCCAACTTATGGGGCTGGAGAGATGGCTCAGTGGTTAAGAGCACTGACTGCTCTTGCAAAGGGCCCAGGTTTAATTCCCAGCACCCACATGGCATCTAAGAACCATCTTTTTAAAAAAAAATTTTTTTTTTCTGTATGTGTATCAATGTACTGTCTGCATGCAGGTCTGTGCACCCGTGTCGTGCAATGCCGCGGAGGTCAGAAGAGGGTCTCGGATTCCCCTGGAGCTGGAGTTCTCCTGGAACTGGAGTTTCAAGAACCATCTTTAGTGCTGGGAGTGGTGGCACACACCTTTAATCCCAGCACTTGGGAGGCAGAGGCAGGCAGATCCCTGTGAGTTCAAGGCCAGCCTGGTCTACAGAGTGAGCTCTAGGCCAGCTGGGACCAAAAGGGAGAACTTGTCTCAAAAATACCAAACAAAACAAAGCAAAAAACAACAAAAACTCAACTTAGGTGGGCTTACCACCTTACAAAAATGAACTGGTATTTATTTCTTAAAATTTCCTCTCTCTTTCTCTCTCTCTCTCTCTCTCTCAAAATTCTTAATGGTTTCATTTTCATAATCCATTTGGTTGGTGGCATCTTACTGGCTAGAAAACTCCTTTAAGGATGTCTAGTATAACTGATGAACCTACATTGATTATACTACATATAATTAATCCAATCTACACTTTTATTTATCTGTGACCATCTTAATAAGGTTGATTTAAACCCTGTAGCTTTTTTGTTCCTAACCTTAAGTTCATTTGGAACTCCCCTGAGGATGCCTATAGAGTCAGTTGACATAGGAATTAAAGGACCTGAGATTGGTTTTGCTAAGAAAAGTAAAGTTGAAGGCCAGGGTAAATAGTGAGGACCATTGAACAAGCATACCAATTGGATGTTAGGCTTCAGTAAAGATTCTGTCCACAGTACCACATGTCAGCTTGGGAGACACTGAGGGCAGAGTAATTAATATTTGCCTCTCTGTCCCTTAAGATATGGTCACAGCCTCCAAGACACCCATTTATAGCCATGGGGCGGGGCCTCAGGTACAGAGGAAGAAGTCAGAAGATTGACAGCCTCTGGAGGAAGTGGGCATCTGTGTGCCCCTTGGGATTCTGGGAAGCCCAGACATAACATTTCAGCCTTTTGCTTATGATAAGGAAATGGGACACTGTTCTCTCTTCTGTATCTGCTTCAGAGCTGATGGGGGTGTGAAGTCTTGGGGAAACAGCTGTCAGGCTGGAGAGTTAGAATCTGGTTTCCCATTTTGGCTGCTCTGGGTGCTCTGCCCAGTGGTATTGGTCTAGATCGATAGCGGCCAGTACTTAGTGGACATTCTCTGCAACTGAAAAGACAAGCTGGTTGAGTCTTATATGAGTATATCAGTGCAGGGACTTCACAGTACCAACAGGGGGCTATTGGGTGCATTAGCAATTGGAGGGTCCCTGTCTAGGGTCTGCAGAGGGAGAGAGGACCTTTTTGGAAAAAAGTTTTAATACACAGAACTCTAGAATGAGGGCCATAACCATGAAAACATAACAGGTGGTATTTTCTGGCATGGCACATTAAATCTGTCACCTGTCTCTGAAATATTTTCTAGCATGACACAGTAGGTTCCTGACTTGGCACAGTAGGTCTCTCACCTATCTCTCTGGTAATAAGTTATTTCATTTTCTCTTCTTTAGATTACAGTTTCCTGTTGGGGTGTTTAGAACCACACAGTCAGTTCAGATAAATGAAATTAGTTTTGGTGTTAGTTAGTTGAGGTTCTGGTCCTCAGGGGGTCACTCAGGCCTTGCGCCTGGCTCTCTTCATCAGTTCCATCTATGTGAGGACAAAGTCAGGCCTTACTTGACCAGAGCTTCCCTTTAAAGCATAAGAAGTTACTCCTCTATATGGACTTTCCTCCCTTGACTGGACACTGGCTAGATGGAGTCCTTTTAAGTGAATCTCCAAGACCTCCCTGGCCTGGGATGACTGGTGACTCACTGCCACAGAACATGTACAAATGTGCCGGTGCAGGACCCTAGGACCCAAGTCGATCTCAGAGGGTAGGGGCCAAAATATTTTCCCTTCAAATTCCTCTTGCCAAACCAGATCAGAGCTCCAAGTGTGGTTGCTAAACCTCCAAGAGGATTATTTGACTTAATTTGGTACTTTAATTACCATAGAACTCCTAAGTAAACTTGAACATTGACTTAGGAACTCAATAAATTCTTAATTGCTGTGGCAAAAAATTCTAATAATAAAAGCTCATGGCAGGAGCCTGATGGTAGTGGCTGCAGCATAGGCTGGGAAAGGATGCTACTTACTGGCTTGTGTTGCTGGCTCATGTTCAACCTATTGTATACAATATAGAAATATCTGGCCAAGAATGGCATTGCCCACAATGGGCAGAGGCCGGTCCAATGAAGGCAATTACTGAGGTTTCTCAGCTCAGGTGTATAAAGTTGACATTAGACCTATGCAGTAAGGCCTACAATTTGTTCTTTAAGGTCTATGAAGGTCATTTAGGTACTCAAAGTACAGTGGATTTAAACCATGACAGGCAAAAAAGTCATAGCCCATGAAACAAACTGAAGATAATAAAGAGGATGAAACCAGTACCTTTTCAAATGAAGGCCATATCACTTGTGAGGAGCTGTAAGCCTGCTCCCTAAAAGTGCAGACGTGCAGAGAAGCTTCCTACCTGCATACCTGATGTTCCGGAGGAAGCTTATCACAAGTAAACAGCTTCTGCTGGAGCCAACAGCCCGCAGAGGAAGCTTATTGCGAGCAAAGTTTCTGCCGGCATGAGCAACCAGCCCGATAAACTTTAACTTTTACAAGAGCTACCTTCCACCCCCTCCCCTCTTCCTGATTCTTCCCGCCTTTTACTAAATATATGTTGCTGTCTTTGCTCAATAAAGTAGACTTTGACAACCTTCGCAAAGTCTCGATCTTTTCTCTCGCTCATCTCCACAGGTTTTGGGGTCCTTCTCTGGTACCTGACGTTACATGACCCGTAGACAGCGTCATATTGGCGCCCAACGTGGGGCTCGAGGTAAGAGACCCCTCTACCAGACAAGGAACAAGGAGGTCCGGCCGGACGACATAATAGAGAGGGCGCTTCGCCATCAGCGGAGCGCGGAAAACCTCAGGAAAAAAAGAGGGCGCTTCGCCATCAGCGGAGCACGGAAAACCTCGGGAAAAAAAGAGGGCGCTTCGCCATCAGCAGAGTGCGGAAAACCTCGGAAAAAAAAGAGGGCGCTTTGCCATCAGCGGAGCGCGGAAAACCTCGACAAAAAGAGAGGACGTTTCACCACCCACGGAGCACAAATCCTCGGGAGAAAAAGGTAAGTAGTTCCTTGATCTTTAAAGATGGGCAATTCACTGTCTAGGGAAGAGAAGTTTATTCAGTTCTTCAAGACAGCTTTCAGGGAGAGAGGAATTCGGGTTAAAGAAAAAAGATTTAACTAGATTTTTTATATTCATAGGGGATACATGTCCCTGGGTGGTCCTTGATGGGCCCTCAATTCATCCCAAAACATGAAAAAAGGTAAAATAGGATCTTGACTGCATCATGCAGACTAAGGGAACAGATAGTATTCCTGTCCAGACCTTTACTTATTGGACTGTTATTAATGAGATAATTCAGGATCCCCCCAAAGCCATACCTATCCTTAAAACCACAAAACAGTTCCTAAAGCCTAAAGCAATCCAAGGAAATAATGAGCCTTATGTTCAATTTGTGGGACGACTTCTAGAAGTCGCTAAAAAGACTTTAAACTTAAGA